>VDFB02064169.1:81701-141571 GCA_007258455.2 Sequoia sempervirens
AGATGGTGTTATGAAGTAGCATCATTTCAAAGAAGATTAAAACATAGCACTTGGAAGAAGGTGGTTAGATTGCGAAAGATTCCCCAATCATTCAAAGGAGTGACTAGGAGGAAATATGATGGGAGTGAAGATGAATATTAGGAATTGAGGATACCCCCTTGAGAGGACATGCAGGTTCAAGAGAACACAGGTGTGCTCTCAAAATGGATGAGATGATGCAAAATGATGGATAGAATATGGGATGGGAGGAGGAAGAGATAATGGAAGGAGAAGATGATAAGAAAGCAGGCACAAATGGATTCAAGAATAAATATGATGTTGCCCCAATAAAGCTACAATCCTATATTGATTGATGATGGATAGAGTGTTGTTGATGAGGGAATGATATATCCCAAAGCAACACAAGGATTGGGAAGGATACATCCCACTAATGATAATGATGGGAGTGTTGTTGATGAGGGAATGATATATCCTAAAACAAGACAAAGAATAGGGAAGGATACATCCCAATGATGATGATGAGAGTGTTGTTGACAAGGGAATGATATATCCCAAAACAACACAAGGATTAGGAAGGATAAATCTCGTTGATGATAATGATGGGAGTGTTGTTGATGAGGGAATGCTATATCCTAAAAAAACACAAAGGATAGGGAAGGATACATCCCAATGATGATGAGAGTGTTGTTGATGAGGGAACAATATATCCCAAAACAGCACAAGGATTGGGAAGGATACATCCTGATGACGGTAATGATGGGAGTGTTGTCGATGAGGGAACAATATATCCAAAAACAACACAAAGGATAGGGAAAGATACATCCCAATGATGATGATGAGAGGATCAAGGCTTGTAGCAAGGATAGGAACAAGACCAAAGATGTGAGTAGATGATTTGTGCTAGATTGAATGGATTAGGATGGGATTGAGGTGTGAGATTGCTGAAATGAATGAAGATGATGGAGGAAAATATGTTTAGAATAAAAAATCTATATTATCCTAAGAAGATTGTTGAGATGATGAAATGAAGAGGATTGATGAAAATATTCTTAGAAAAATAAATCTATATTATCTTAAGAAGATTCAAGAGATGATGAAATTATTAGGATGGGTGAAAACACTCTTAGAATAAAAAATCTATATTATCCTAAGAAGAATGAAGAGATGATGATATGATGAGGATGGAGGAATTGAAGGGATGAAAACAAATATGATAGATAGATGAGGGAGAGTGATGAAGGATCAATTGATTAGAAATATTTAAGGTGATTGGATGGGGGAATTTTGATATATGAGAGGATGAGGGATTGAGAAATTTGATGTTATGTGTTATGCTGCCATGTAGTGAGCACTTAATTTGATATAGCATGAGATACTATGCACCAAGGTATGAGGAACCAAGGTGACTTCATATCACATGCATGGGATTGACACAACAAACAAAAGGTTAGTCCAACATCCCAAAGTCATGGGGGCTTTGGTAGGGACAATGTTGGAAAACCACAAACACAAAGGATACCCCAACATAACACAAGACCATAAGGATCTTGGTGGGTACTCCACTAGACAACCAAGAAAACAGGATCACACAGAAAACCAAGAGATACCACTATTTCTACCAGTTACAACACACCATGATATGATGGATCATGGCGACCTTGAGTAGATATAGTAGGAAGCTCAAAAGATAAACAAAATGAAAAAGCACCAAGAAATCACAATAAATCTCAAATATTCTTTACCATGAGGACAATACATGGATGGGATTGACGTGGTTTGATGTGAGGAACAATAGATCCTGCTAATACCAAAGATGGATAGGTTAGATTATAAGATCAACATGAAAAAGGGTACCTAAGATGGATTGAAACCTCTTGGGGCTAGTGAATTTTATTGTTCAGAACTAGTTGGAGAGGGGCTCTTGGTGACATGAAAAACATAAGGACACAACTTAAAGGAAAAACCTAAGCATCAAGGGCTCATTGATGATGGACTTTCCTATGTGAAAGTGCAGAGGTGACGTAGTTTGAAAAAAAAATGAAAATGATGGAAAAAGAGATGAAAGGATGACCATGATAGTCCCAAGTGGATGGACTAAAGCCTCAAGGGATCATCGATGATGAACTTGCCTACATAAAATAACAGAGGTAACATAGTTCAATAAAAATATAGACAATGGATAAAGTATGATGTGGGACCTAATGATAAGTAGATGCAATGATGGAACCTATATGATGACACAAGACTGACCATATGGATGGGGGGGTGGTGATCGTGTGAAGCTTAGGAATGTGATAGTTATCCAAATCATCAAAAGATGAATTGGGAGGATGATACGATGGATAGATAAGTGATGAAAAGTGATAGGAGATTAGCAAGATGTGTGAAATAGGTGAGAGTGATGACAACAAGATAGATGGTATTGGGTTGCATGGGGGTAGCCTATAGCTAGATACCAATGACAAGGGACTAGGGAATAAAAGGATGAGATGTTGGGATAGCTGGATGGAGAGATAAAGATTTGAATATGGCAAGATAATAGGAAGGATGGATAGGATGCATGTGGATTTGGGGATGAAAGGGGGGATAGGGTAGATGGATAGGAAGATAAGGATGGGAAGATGGAAAATAATTAGTTGATGGATGGATGGGAAGATACATATGTGTAGATGGAAAAGGATTAGTGGATTGATGGATGGGAAGATATGGATGTGTGGATGGAAAATGATTAGTGGATTAATGGATAGTGTGTTAAGGATATGGAAGATAAAAGGATGATCATATGAGGGGATAGGAAGATAAGAATGGGGATATGGAAGGCTCATGGGATGAAGAGATGAAAGATTTGGAAGTATTAATTGAATGAGGATGTGGAGATAATGATAGTGGAATGGAAAGGATAATGGGATGAAAGGAAGAGTGAGATACAAATTTGGAAATGGAAATGTATAATATGGATGGATGGTATGGAATGAGATATACAAGGACCATGCCACAAAGAAATAATGTGCCCCCACTCTAGATATGTCATGTGTGATGAGGCAAGAGGGATGGAAGCTAGGAGGATGGGTGAATAAGGGAGTGAGATGTATATGGATAAGATGTATGGATAAGGAAGGTAGATGGATGATATCATGATGGGTGTAAAAGGAATATGATATTCTATGGATATAGGGAATGCATGCCAAGAGGTGTCCAAAACATGCATATATATATTTACCCCTATGTTTATCAAGATCACAACGAAGATGGATGGATTGGGATAAAGAGGATATGATAGGTAGGATGGGTAAGATAGGTGGAGTGAATGAGATGGAGGAAGGGGATGCTTAAATGGAATTTTCCCCCAAGTGTGGAAAGAAAATGGATTGGGGATTTACACATGATTCCTGTTTACTAGGTTTTCATCATGGTACTTGTCCAAGGTGATTGTTTTCCAAGTTTTCACCATTGGATGGATTTTTTTGTTTACCTTTTTTTTCTTTTTCTTTTTTAAATTTTTGTTTTTATATTTTTTGGATTTTTGGATGGATATGGATGATAATAGGGACGTGGATAAATGGATTTGGAAGATATGCGATACCAGAATAGATGGACTCAAGCATCAAGTTCCATACAAGGTAATAAAATCCTATGATTGAAGTGACCATTGGGTGTTGGTACAACCTTATTAAGATGGATGGATTATGCAAGGGAATGGATTAAAGGGATTTTATGGCAGAGATATGTGGGATAATGGATGGTATTTTGGAAAGTGTCTAGATGGAATGATGGGGGAATTTTTTTAGGACCAACATTGGCACATATGGTGGTGGATGTGAAATGATAGGAGGATGATTGGATGGAGGATGTTGGGATGATGGAGGAGTGGGGATAGTGAATTTTAGGACATAAGGACCTAAGATAGATTTAAGAGATGGAGGATGCAGATAATTATCTTTTAGATTAGCAACTTTGGATATCGTTATGGATTTTTCATTTGAATGCATTACATATTTTTTCTTAGAGATCCGCATGGTTTTGATTTTTTCTTTATTGGGCCTTTGTGGCCTTTGGGATTATTACACTTTTGGATTGGATATGGATTTTCTTCATCATGTCTTTTTGGGGGGACATGGTGATCTTTAGATTGATGTGGATGTTTAGATTTATGAAATTTTACTTTGGCATCCAAAGTTCTTTTAATAGCAATGGGATGGGTGCGAGGACATGGATGATGTGGACGAAACATGAATGGAGTGATAGAGGTAGGATTTTGGAGGTGGTGAATAGATGGAGTATGTGAGATGGCATTCATGGAGGAGTGCCTTTGTTGATCCTGATTAGGGAATATGAGAGTGGGATGTTTATGATTGGTGATAGGGATAGGTGATTAATGGATGAGGGGATGAGTAGAATGAGATGGAGGAGATGATTTTGGGATATAAGTCCTAAAATGGACTTAGTATATCGACAATGTGTGATGGTGGATGGAGGGACATAAGAACCCAAAATAGACATAATAGATGGAGGATGGGTGATGGTAGATGGAGGGACATAAGGACCCAAAATCAATTTGGAGGATGAAGGAGGAATATTGATGGTTGTTTTGAGATGATATGAGGAAGGAGGGGGGATGGGGAAAAATGGTTTGGTGGAGTGATGGGTATAGCCTATTCTTCTTTTGGAAGAGGCTTGCTTAGGATGTACAAAGGTTGTACCAGCAATTTTTGATTGAAAATATTGATATATATACAAGACCTTGTGCACATGGATCTTCTTTAACATGGATGGGTTCTAATATACCTTTCTCACGAAGGCCTAATCCTTTTCCTTGATAGTTCATGGTCTTGAGCATTCAGTTTATGGTAGGATGCTTATTATTCTGGAAACGTGATGCAAGTCCATTATTAGGTGGAGGATGATGGGTGGTGTATATACTTTGTTATTATGCTACAAGAGAACCACCATGGATAAATGTAAGAAGACCAAGGGGATATGGAGTTGGTGTTGGGATAGTTTGGATAGGTGGTGGTAAAGGATCATGCGATGGAGATGATGGGATGTGAGGATCTTGACTTGGAGGAGCAGTTGATAAGGGATCATGAGAGGGATCATGGGATGGAGTGGAGGAGATACTATGATCTTGAGATGGGGTGGATGAGATGGTATGATCTTGATTTGGAAGAGTGGGTGATAATATTTCATGAGAGGGATTAGGTGGTATGATAGGATCTTGATGGATAAGGGGATCATGGGATGAAGTGGAAGAGATACTATGATCTTGAGATGGAGTGGATGGGATGGTAGGATCTTGATCTAGATGAGAGGATATGTTGGTATGCTTTGGAACAAGCTCTTGGAATGTTTCAACTTGTGGGGGTGGCATGATGATGGAGGAGTTTTGGATGGACTCCTCAAATGGGGTAGATGGAAGGATGGAGGATTCATAAAGTTCATGAGAGTGGATTTTGGTAATACTAGGAGTAGGAGAAGAGGGTTGGATTTGGGTTTCTTTGATGGGTTCGGAGGCTCTAGGAGTAAAAGGTGTGGATTCAATGGATTTGGTGGGTTTGATGGTTTCAATAGTTTGGGTGGTGTTAGGAGTGATAAGAGGAATGATAGGTGTGGGATGGAAAAGGGACTCATCACTAGTGACCGTACATGATGAAGTGGGATGGCATGGATCTACGACTTCAAGATATGGATTTGGGGATGTCTTCTTTGTCATGAGTCCTTGGATATAATCTGGAATGAGATACTTGGGTATTTTAGGCTTAGATGGAAGGTTGGGACTAGATGGAGGATTATGAATGGGTGGAGGACTAGGATTATGGATTGGTGAATTAAGATTAGATGGAGGAATGGGATTGGGTGGAGGACTAAGAGTAGGTGGAGGATTAGGATTGATGTGGGGATCAAGATTAGATGGAGGATAAAGGTATGATGGAATGGAGGGAGGATTAGGATATGATGGAGAGATATAGGAGGATGTGTATGGTGGATTAAGATAGGAGGATGTGGATGGTTGATTGAAATAGGAGAACATGGATGATGGATTAAGATAGGAGGATATGGATGGTGGATTAAGATAGGAGGATGTGGATAGTGTATTGAGATAGGAGGAAGTGGATGGTGGATTGAGATAGGACATGGATGGGAGATCTAAAGAATTGGGATCATGGATGGGAGGAGTACGATTATGGGTTGGAAGATGGTTTGGAGGATAATGAGATGGTGGATTTGGACTAGGGATGAAGGTGATAGTGTTGTTGTGTGAAGATAGAGGGTGAGATATGGCTAGGGGAGAATATGGAGATATGGATGTTGGATGAGAGGGATATGTGGGGGATGGATAAGATGGAAATGTAGATGATAGATAAGATGTATATGTGGATTAGGAATAGGATGGAGATGGTGATGGTAGAGATAATGGATTTCCATTGTCCAAGGTAGCATAAGGACTGCTAGTGGGTGTGGATGAAGGTGTGATGGGATAGCTTTGAGGAGTGATTGGATTTTGGATGACGCTTGGGGAAATTTTTCTAGTAATGATAACATCAAGGGGATCTATATCATACTCATCTTGATCAACAAGACTTTCAATGCCATCTTCAATGTAATTAGGATCTCCCGTGACTACTATTTTTGGTTGTGTTGATGGAGGATAAGGATTCATGATGATGGATTAGATGGGAATGGATGGAAGATATAGGAATAGATGATTAGAATAAGAGAAGAGATGGTGAAAAGATAAATGAAATGGATTAGAAGAACATGGAAGAAGGGATCATAAGATTTATTTTGATATTAGAAGATCTTGGATGTGGATGGACTAAAGCTCAAATTGGGATGTATATTAAGCTAATATTAGGATTGGTTTTAAGCTCATATTAGGATTGGATTTGGAAGAGACAGTGTGAGGGGATCCTAAGTTCAAGGATGCAACTAAACTGATGGGGTGATTGTTGGATGGATGGAGGATATATCCCCTTAATTATGGCCAAGATCCTATGTCAAATCTTGATTGGATGGATTTCCTACTTGAGATAGGCTAAGTTCTCAAGCAAGAGAAGATATCAATACAAACTATACCTATGTCTTGAGGTGAAATAGTTTGGATGAGGGATTACTAACTTGGGATAGGATAAGTTCCCAAGAAAGCGTTATGATGGATGATTGATTTAGGATGTAGGAACTCGATTAAGTGTTTGAGGTTGGATTTTGGATTATGGATAATTTGGATGTTTATAGGATGGGTTTAGCTAAATCCTCATTTAAAGGGGATGATGTTTGGATAGATTGATGATGGTCGATGAGACAAAAGTGATTGTTCAAAGATGGATATGAAGAGGAAAAATGATTGGATTACAGTTTTGGACTCAAGAAGACATAGGCTAATCATGACACAAAAGATTGACTCTTTGGATTTTGTATGGGAAGTGGATTCACCCAAGAATAGAATGAAATCACCTCAGTAGGTAGCAAGGATGCTTAAGTATGGAAACACTTATCAGAGTAACGAATTTTCCTATGAGGGAATGAATTAGACAGTGTATGGATGAGGGCAATAGGATCGCCAAAGAATAAAGTGGATATTCCTATGCAAGATAGCTAGGATGTATGGACTAATGACGGGATCACCCAAGAACATAGTGGATTCACCTAATGGGCGATAGATTGTATAGATGGATGAGTGTATATTCAAGTGAATAGAGAAAAAATGCATATGAGAAATGATTGACTAGACAGATAGGAATGACAGATTCACCCAAGAATAGTGTGTATTTTCCTATCTAGAATGGGGTACAGACAAATACGAATGGATCCACCTCTATGGGAGATGGGATCACCTATCGGGGGTGAACTTGGACTATGGCGGATTCACCTCTATAGGAGATGAGATCGCCTATTAGGGGATGACTAACCAAACTAATTGAATTGAAGGTGGACACAAAACCGCCCTTGTAGGGATGGGTTCACCCATTAAGAGAACTTATTTTCTCTTTTGGGAAATTGATATGCCCCTGAGTGTTAGGGAGACCCAATGGAAAAGGACAGACAAAAAGGCAATAGACAAGGTCAAAGATAGACTTAAGACTCAGACAAGTATTAGTATCTCATAAGAAAAAACCTCAAATTGCACAACCCTATATTAGTAGAAATGGTTTACAAACTCAATGTAAGCTTACCACCCCAGGGGTTAGTAATCTATGGTACTTAGGTGGAACACCCTTTCTTGTGAAGATGTATAGGTAGAGATCCAGTGACACAGGGCCATCAATAGATGCCATGAGAACATCTTCTCTCTCCCTAGAACTGACGTAGTTCACCTGAGGATTTCTATCTCAACCAAAGGGAGTACGTGGTAAGTAGCTTCGAGGTATGATTCACATTCCCTACACTACACCAAGCCACGACTAAAATATGGATCTTAAACTAGGCTGAAACAAGGCAATCTAGGGAGTCTTCCAAACACTAGGAGGGTGCATGAGGCATGCCTGTGAATACTATCCCATCACAAGAATAGGTTGGAATTTTTTTTTGGGAAAGCTTGGACCAAATGTTCAAACCTAACTTGGAATCACCCAAGTATCAGTGCTCCACTAGACATGACATGATTGGATTGGGGTACAATTTTCATTCTCCTCCCTTTATATACCCCTCTAGTTCATGTGGTTGAGGTCATCCATTAGGTGATGAAATCCCAAGTAGACCTACTAAAGGGAAGGAAATACTAGGTGTTTTTGATCCCTAAGCTTGCACGTAATGCAAGGGGAGAGCATACGTGCAAACTGGCACTCCTAGCCAGACTCACATATGGACTTAGATTGATTCATAGTTTCTGATCCCTAGGATCACATGTAGTGAAAGGGGAGACAATGAACCAATGAACCAATCTAAAACACAAAAAAAAGATTAATTGACCCCCTTAGAAAATGAAGTGTGCCTAGCCAGTATAAAATATACTCACTTGTCTTCGACTGATCGCCCTGTAGGAAATGCGTTAGTAATTTTGTCCACTAGTCATGGACAAGTGATAACAAGCTACACAAGAAGATGATTAGATGACAAAGAAAATGATGAAAAGAAGATGAACATTAACTTGGGGGGGTTGGAACACCTAACCCAATGATAAGGGGGGTGCCCCTAGAGAAATTTTTTTGGAAAGGGAAAGTATAAAATGATACACAAATTTTACCAAAAATTGATTATTTTATACCTTTTGTGTTTGTTGATGTGTAGAACAGGTTTTCCGAAGAATGGAGTGCATACACCTTTGTAGACCACATACATTTTCCCTTGTAGATCACAAGTTCACCCTTGTAGCTCACACAGATTCACCTCTGTAGGAGGCTAGCATATTCACCTTTATACATCATGCATTTTCCTGTCTAGATGTAGGTTCATCCAAGGAGGTATCATGGATCCACTTATGTAGTCCACATATTCACCTCTATATCGTGTTGTATATTTTCCTATCAAATCACATGTTTAGCTCTGTAACTTGTGTGTTCACCCATGAAGGAATGTGAAGGACCTGAGCATGTATCTGCCTCTGTATCCACCATGTATCTACCTCTGTATCCACCATGGATCTGTCTCTATAGTTCCTTGAGATGATGTCTTCATAGATTTTCCTCTGTAACCACCATGGACCCTCCTTTTCGTGTACATGTCCACCCTTGTAAGCTAAAGGTCAAAAATTGAATGCACATTTTTTGTAAGAGGTAAGTTCACCCTTGTATGTCATGCATCCACCCCTGTAGGTCACATGTCTACCTCTATACTAGTCCTTGGGCCCCTAACGCATCTTCCTTTGTATCTAAATGGATTCACCTATCGATTGATTTCTTCACCTTTATCTGCTAGAGACCTATAACTGAGTGTGCTTTCACCTCTATAAGAGATGGTTCCACCTCTGTAAGTAATATATCTGCCCATTGGGTGGATTCACCTCTAAATCTCCAAAGGACCCAAACCTCCAAAAAGTCAAACAATAAAAAATGTTAAGAGGCTTGTGACATGGGTCCCACTGGGCATGCCAAAAATGTGTGCAAGTGAATCTAATCTACTCAAATGCAAGAAACTAAGAACATACAAAGATTAAAAACACAAAAAAACACTCAAATTAAGTCCTAAAGATGAAACTCAACCTAAAAATGAAAATAAATGTTAAATATTATCTAGTTGAGCTTGTTGGATTCATTTGCCCCTTTAATTAGCTTGATATGTGTGCTCTATGTCAATTTTGGTAGCATAACAACTTGTGTTTGCTTGATTTCGATGTAAATGAAGGCTTGAGATTGTGATGATGAATGCGTTAGAATGCAAAAATGATTGAGTGTTAGTCATTTAGCCAAGGGAGATGAAAATGGATGGTGGAGATTAGAGCTAGGAAAAGATCAAGGGTTGAGATTCCTTGAGACATCTCAACCCAAATGGAGATGACACTCATGTGGATGCATGAGACAAGATGGGGGTACATGATAGGTACCATAGGGATGGGAAAGAGAGGAGAAAAGGGAATTTAAAATTCCATTATAATCCTCATGGGGATTGAGGAGGAATTAAAAATTCCTCCAAAGGACCTTGGGAAGACAAAAAGGAATTAAAAATTCCTTGGGGGATGGGGAGAGTTGGCCAAGGAGCTAGGTTAGGCCAATTAATCAATGATTAGGATGTGCAAGTGAGGGATTAGTGGAGTGATTAGGCTAATGGAGGAAGATTAGGAACAACTTGCAAATTATGAAAGATGTGACACCTCCATAATCAAGGATTAGGAATGTACGCATCCTTAATCCAAGATTATGCAAATTAATCAGGATTAGAGGAAGTTATGGAGGATGTGACACGAGGGAAATTAAATAAATAGATTATTTATTTTATTTTTGGAGGAAAGGGATAAGTGATGGGAGTGAATAATTAAAGGTAATTATTTACTTTAGGGAAGGATTTAAAGATGATAGAAGAAATAGATTAGTATGAAGGGATAAGGGATAATGAATATTAATTAAATAATGGGGTATTATTTAATTAATATAGAGGATAATATGAAACTGGTTGAAATAGGGGTAAATTGACCAAATGAAAGTGGTCAATTTTCAGTGTCTATAGTTCCATTTAAGGATTTTTTTGGAAGTTATATCTTAGAGTTTCCTCTTTCTAGTTCATTGGTAGGGATGTAATTTTAGATATTAGATGAATCAGACAAAATTCTAAGTTGTTTCAAGATTTGTAATATTCTTTTCTTCAATATATATAAATTTTTGTAGGTTGAGATGGATTACTAAAAATGTTTAGTTACTTGATATTGTTAATTTATGGTGTATGTGTGTGCATATCTCATATTCCTCTATGATTTTTATTTGTTGTTCTTCATGGCATGCTTGGAATTTTTAAGCCAATGAATAGGTATCAGTCTTGGAAGTAATAATACACCATACACTTAAAATGAAAACATCATCCACTAGTAGATTAGGAGGAGGTAATTTGTATGTATTTCATGATTCAATGATCTATCTAGGGAAATATTCATAATGAGCCTTAACAATTATTATCTTCACAAAATCATTTCCAATGATGTCTTTATTAGCTTAATAGAACTTTTTATAGTAGTAGGTTGGTCCTTGACCTCATGATAACTTTTGGGGTTAGGCATACGTGAGGTACTTATTGCATATTTCATATATTCTTCTATCTTTCTTTAAGTTTAATCCTATTCTGGGTACATCTAGGGAAGCCCTAGGAAGGTCTAGCTCAGTCCAAAGTTGAAGGAGGTCTTACCCACCTTAGTAAATTGGTCTAATATTTCCCTACTTGATCATAAGTAAGAGGTTTGTTGCTCTAAGTTTGACACACCTAACACTCAGATAATGGCCTATATTTAGGGTTTCGAGAGGTTTAACTTTGAGTGCCAATAAATTGGTGTTATTATCAAGGATAATTTACAAGAGGTTTGTTTCCATGTTTAATGGTACAAAATTTACATTTTTTTGTTTGTTGAAGTTGGTATTCCATAAAATTATGCAAACAAAATGGCACCAAGGTTTCATTAGGTTGAAATAAAATTGAAGATTGTATAGGTGGGATGAATCCATAAATATTTTATTGTCTTAGAGGTTTGAAGTGCTTCAAGGATTTCCTCTTCTAAAAGAGGCAGAAACTTTGCTATCCAAAATAATAATAATTATTGTTCTACTTTATATAATTTCAATGTTTGGATAATGCATATCAAGTCAACAATAGGTGGGCTTAAAAGGTACATTCCAGCTTTTGATGCATTTTTTATTTCATGGTAAATAAACATCTAAATTTTTAATACCTCAATTTTTTCCCTACATGGTGGTATATGATAAGTCATGGCTAATTGGTATGGATATGATTATCCTATGGGGGTTCCTTCAAAATATTTATATGTTTCAACCCCTAGGAATTGTATTGAATATATGCCCATGATTATTTTAGTGATTCTTACTCATGCTATTCAAGTAGCCCTACATCTTATGAAAAACCATGCCTAGATTTATAAGCATTCATACAAGAATACAAGAAAAAAATTAGTGAGCTTGTTATGATGAAAATGAATGTGAAGAATGGACCAAGACATTGAAATCCACTACTTATCATATTTCTATAAAAAATTTAGTCCCATATTGTTCCTATTACCCAATTTAGCTTCCAGCTCAATCAGGTAAAGCTGAGATAGTTTTTGCAAAATAAAGATAAAGGTACACATTCAATTTTGCTAAGTTCCATTTATATGCACAAAAGTAGTTATTAAATAAATTGTAGATTCATTATGCAAATATTTACAAGAGAAAGATTGCAAAAAAAATTCATAAGTGTCATCTTTTATTGATAATTACAAATGTATGGTGTCCCACACAAGCCATGGGAACGACTATTTCAATACAATATAAGACATAAACTATACATTTGAAGAAATAGAAAAGAAAGAGCATATGAAAATAGTAGTGTTGGCCTTGTTGAGATTATGGATGCACAAGGTCCTTGAAGTTGCAGTCTTCAATGGAGGACCTTTGCCAGGAAAGATAATCAACCACAAAGAAAGTGTTGCAACTAGGCATGCAAAATGGAGATTTTATATTGATCTACATTATGAGATTGAATTGATTACAAATGTACAAAATTCCTTGAATATATATGCATGAATGAAAACATAAGATGCATGAGATGTTGCCATGTGTCATGATCTAACAACATGTGACAACATGTGAACCCTATCTAGAAAATTATTAAATGTTGAGATAAGTTCTAGAAGGACAACTCATCTTCTAGAAGGAATCTTATCCTATAAACATGGAAGGGGACATTACCCCATTTATTAAATGATCTATTAAAATGCAACCTAGGACTAAATGATATATGAACTAAGTTAACTTATGCTAGTGTAATAATTAATTAATTACACTAACATGCCTCCTACAATGATTTAACAACTAGGCCTTTACAGTTGTGATTCAAAGATTGGACATCTAATCTGAATAGCTATTTCAATCATCATGAAGGTGTATTTAACTTGTCAACCCAAGGGCATGAACATGAAATGGATCAACACAGTATGTGCACTAGGAACTCAAAGTAGCCATTTTCATTCTATAGCTAAGAAAGACACAATGTTGAAAGTAAATTGCTTAAAAAGGAATAACGTAAATGTTGAACATCAACCATCAACAATACTAAGCTTAAAATGCATGAAAAAATGAAAATTTGAATAAAAAAAAAAAACTACCCTATCTGCTTTGGCTATAGGAAGTCACATAATGGAATTCTAGTGGCTGCAGGAACAATCAGCTCTAAATTCTTAACTAATTACTGAACATAAAATAATAACTAGGCTAAACCAAGCTAAGGATGGATTGCTCACCAAGTGGCCCCCCTTGGATGAGTATCTTCTACTACTAACAAAAAATTAGATGCTCAAAGCTAGAACTTCATTTTATTCATCAGGAAACATGAGTACAAAAGAGCAGTGTAACTATGTCACTGAAAACTAAGAATGCAAGTGCAATATTAGATCGTGCAACCTTCTGAAAAGGAGCATTTGATCCTTATTTATACTACCAACTAAGCAAGGTAGTCAACTCCATGAACTAGGAGGACGCCAATTTAGGGAAAGAAGAGAAAATGGAGAGGCGGTTACGCACACATGGAATCTGGTCAGACGTGCCCGCAAATTTACACAATAGTAATGCCAATAATTTCTCAACAACATTAAAGTCCACTACAAGGTGGTTACATTTGATTTTCATGGGGAATCTCCTGCCGTCAACCTTCTTTGACCTTTGACTGATTCCCTTGCTAGACGTTATGGTGCATGCCCAGTTGGCAATGCCTTTCTCAATTTAGTATCCTCAAATTATATTTGCATGGAAATGTTAGCACACACAATAATTGCATATCCATAACTACCTTAAAGAGCATTCATTAATCACATGCAAAGTTAATATAGATAGTCCATATAACATGCCAATGTCATTAAAGATTTGCAGAAATAAGATTGGCCCAATGTCTATAGTTATGAGGAAATATCACAAAAATATCAACACTTAACATCAAGTTCCATGATAACTTCAACAAACAAATCATAAATTCTACCCAAAACAAGACCATAAACTAAGCTCATCAGTAGGGATCCATCATTTCCTAAATGACAAACCCCAAGTTGAACTACTACATCCTCGTTTCAATCTCTCTTGCTTGGTTGCTTTAGAAGTTGACCTGCTGCTGCTTGAAATGCCTATAAGGGATGGGAAAAGTTGTGTTAGATCTCGGGACCCATATTCTCTACATATGCTACATCAACAAACATATAGTTTATTCTCATAAGGCATTGAAATAGTTTTGCAGTATCACAGATATCAAGGAAAAGTAGAGGATTATCATCAATATCCATCAATTCTAAGTTTCGTTGTTTTATCTAACATGTTTGTTCACTGTGCAAGTATAGGTGAAATTTTCATTGCTGAATTATTTTCATTTGACATCATTGTATGTGGAGTAAAATGGGCTCCCACAAGGGTTGAGCTCAACATGTTTCCCTCTTGTGTTTTAAGAGGAATAAGAATGTAAACTCACCTCACTTGTTAGCATTGAGCAGGTACTCATCACTCATGAGAGTGAGTTGGTAACAATGTCTTAAATGATAAATATATGCTCAATTGTTTCACCATGAGTAAGGAAGCAGTTTTCCAAAGCCAATGGTGGCTAATCATTCATGAGTAGTCATTATGTGGATAAATCTCCATCATGAAGCAAATATTCACAATGAGATAAGAACAATCATATCATAGTCAAGGGAGAGTTTTGAAAGATTGTTAACAAGATTTTGTGTGACAATGGAATGAATCTATATGTGAACAATTAGCAATGGGCAGTGACAAAGAAGGATCACAAATGATAATAGAAGAAAATCAATCTATGTTAATTTTGAAGCTCATTCTAAGGCCTCTGAGTTTGTAAGGAAATGGGTGATTTTCTACAAAAGTCCAACATTAAACCTAAGGTTTTGAAATGGTACTTATACAAAAAAAGAACTATTTGAGAAATGAAGTGAAACTTTCCTTTGTAAAAGAGAGGAGTGCCAATTCATTCAATTATGACAGTCCTCTAGAAGGGTAGTTTTTACTTAGAAATGCTTCACAAGTTCTATTTTTAGCCAAGAATCAAACAATGATAGGGTGCAACATTTCAAAAGAGGTGGAAGTACCAGACATAGAGAGAAAAGGGAAATAGGTGACCTTCCAACAACACTTGATCACCCAAGATACAAATGCATAGTCATATTGAGATTATCTCAAAGTGACAATGAATGAGAAGGCAATCTTGAATATCATATTGAATGGTGGTTGAATCTTTCAGAGTGTAGTATTTAGTAAACAAAGAAAATAGAAACTTAAGAGCACATAAAGGCAATAAAAGTGATAGTACAATAAAGGGAACAATCATCCATTGGTGAGACAATCTTGGCAAAAGAAGAACATCAAGGGGTTTTGGTGTATCAAGATTAACCTACAGTCAAAAGGACAATGTTTTAAAAGGAAAGTGCCAAGATCCATGTAATGATAGTTAAGGAAGTGGCAGTCTTCACATCAAGACATGGTAGAATGTGTATGCAAGAACAATGCATTGTCATCAGAGGAAGAGCTTGACACAATATGACAACTGTTTTTGTTTTATGGATGAAGATTAAAATATAGGAGGCTTAAGGCCAGGCATGGACAATATACAAAGAATGGAACCCTTGAGGGTTTTTTATTTCTTCTTGTAGAGTAATTACAAGAGAAACCCTAGACACATGTTTGCAAAATGAAAATAAAAAAGAATAGAAGCTTAGGGTTTGTGTACAGAGAATACCAAAGTGAAGCCATGGCTTGGGGTTTTAAAAGACGAACACATAATGAAGGTTCTCTACTTTTTTAGAAGGTATAAGAAGACCTAGAACAGAGCATGGTGAAACCCTTGATTTCCTATCGAAGGTGCTTAGAAAATCCAAATTCATGTAAGTAAAACTCATATACTTGCAAAAAGTGAAAGCTTAGTTCATGTTATTAAAAGAGAAATGCATAAATGGAAACATGTCTTGCATATAAACTTCAACACTTCCAGAATTTTTTAAAAAGCAAGACACAGAAGTTTCATCATTTTAGTAGATAAATGTACAAAAAATAAAAACGTTTTCATCATTTCTTCTAAAATGATAGTGAAAATCTAGAATACCTTCAAAGTGAAACCTCGGCCATAGTAGAATGAATGAACCCAAAATGAAAAAAATGTAGAAGATAAATATTTTCACCATTTGTTTTTACAAAGTAAGCTCAAAACAAGCATGATTGTTCATAGAGAACATTGGAAAAAGCAGATTGTATGCAGAAAATTCTTACCTAGGCTTGACCTTGGTGTTTTTTGCATAGATTTTGTTTAAAACCTTTAGATGCGATCTCCACAAAGCCTCAACACCAAGTGAAACTCTTGATGGCAGTAGAGCAAGTTTTCCAAAAAGTCCATGATGCAAAATGAAGTGCGGTCAATGTGTTTGTCCGTGTTTTGTCTTGAGGGTTTCAACCCTAACTTTGGCCGACAAACCTAAAGGCATTTTTTCCTTTATTTTAAACTTTGTAATGTATTTTTATTTCCCATTTATGTTATGTCATTGTGCTAATTGTTCCCTAAGGACTCATTCTCTCAAAATAGAGTTAGTCGATGGTTTAATTTTTGCATTTTATTTGTAATGTAAAAACATTGATTTAAGTGATGCAGTTATAAATCACTTTATTAATGTTACTTTGTTGTGCAAAATTGAGTCAAGGGGATATGGTTGAAGATTGGTGAGTTGTGCCAAGCATATAGGGGAGGTTGGAGGAAGTTGACAGACAAGTGCCAAGAGTATAGAAGTGGTTTTGACTGAGTTATAAAGCTCTTGGAGAGCATCTAGGAGTAGTTTTAGGTGCCTTTATGGTAGGTGAGGTCAAGGCTTGACCTTTTCTTCATTCTAGAGCCTGTTTGAAGTCTTTTAAGGGGCTTAAAAGTAGGCTTTATTGTTGTTCATGATCAAGGGAGTTTGAGATTCCTATCTTTGTGGAGCTACTTGGAAATGCATAAGTAACTTCAAACTTCATTTTTGAAGTTAGTTTTTTTCATTCTCATGCTGCATTGTAACTCATTTTGGAGTTGTTTTAGCAGGAGACAACATTTTTGAAGTCTTTTAAGGGGCTTAAAAGTAGGCTTTATTGTTGTGCATGATCAAGGGAGTTTGAGATTCCTATCTTTGTGGAGCTACTTGGAAATGCATAAGTAACTTCAAACTTCATTTTTGAAGTTAGTTTTTTTCATTCTCATGCTGCATTGTAACTCATTTTGGAGTTGTTTTAGCAGGAGACAACATTGCAACTCTTTTATAGACTTGTACTCAACTATATTTTTACCTTTCAATCAATAAAATCAAGATCTTTTTTCTTCTCAATACTAGATATTGTGTGACAACATGAGGTTATTGATATTTCCTTGTGATGATAATGTTTATCCTTGGTTCTAGTCTAGTTTCTCATTGCCTTTATGCAGAAGTGCATGTTTTTGTAGGTCATAGTTCGTGTTCTACTACTTCTATGCAAGATTTATCTGTGAAATCAAACATTTGAGCCTCTAAGGTCATTTGTTGTTCCTCTTGAGTTTTGCCATAAACTTCAAAGCCTCTCTATGAAATACTTATGCAAAACATATCAAAACTTAGTTGTGTATGTTGTAGTGAGTTTTATTGATCACATTGTGTGTAAAAGTAGTTGTGCAAGTTTTAGGTAATCAAATTTGGTGTATCACCTTAGAAAGTAGGTTCATTTTCATGTATCTTTCTTACCCTTTTCTCAACATTAGAAGCTAGTTTTAGGTGAGTACCATAAGAGATAGCTTTCTTTGGAGGTTATTTTCTTCTTTAAGTGACCCACAACCTTAGAAAAGTTCCCTTGTTTCATCAATAGGCTGAGTTCACTCATTAAGGGTACACTATTAGGAGACAAAAGTTCCCTTCGAAACCATTTACAAATAGCTAGACCTCTCTTGGGTTGATTATGAAATACAAATTGTGGCATCCAAGGTCTATACCTAGATGTCTAGAATTTATGGGTATGGTATTCATGAAAGGGATGCACATGTGTTACTACATCTTTAAAATTTATGAAAAAAGTATTTTGAAAATGAAGACATGTGGATGATATTTTCTTAGGTCTCTATGTGGAAAGGTACATAAATAGTTTATTTAATTGTCATTTCAATAAATAGTTTATTTAATTGTCACTTCAATAAATAATTTATTTAATTGTCATTTAGTATTCTTCTTGTTGTGCTTTTCTTGCATTTCCAACATTCTATTTAGTCTAGTTAAAATTTTGGACTTTATTTTTTGAGTAGTTAACAAAACCTAAGTGTTTCTGGTGGCTGACTCTTTCTCTGGTCCATACGAGATGCCAGTGTATCACACCGTGATCCTTGTTCCACACTTTTGTCCTCTAGCCTAGAGCTTGTTTGTTTGTCTCCCGAGACCTTTGAGGTCTGTTCACTCAGCTTTTGAAGTTCTCTTTTCACAAAAAACCATAAAACCAAAAAATATTGTATAAACTCTCCCTTAGTCATCTTTAGTTACTTGAGCTTTTGTCCCTTATGTAATAGAGAGCCATTCACTCCCTGTAGACTCTTCCCTATTCTAAAGACTCAAGAGTAGTGAATACTCTCCATTACAATAGATTTTGTAATTGAGCTTGGCTATAGAGAGGCCTTTAGAATGATAGGTTGTTAGATGTCCTCTTCATTTAAGAACTCCTATAGCATAGTTGGAAGCATTTATATCAATCTCAAAGGGTTATTGGCTTGTGAGGTGCTAGGAACCTCCTCTTGCGTCAATGTTGCTAGTTCTAGGAACACATGCATTAGCGACTGTGGGGAAGCTTTTCAACATCTGTTAGCTTGTTCTCTATTCAAATAGCTAGCTCATATAAGCATCTGAAAGTGTTTGGCCTTTGAGTGACAGGATCACCACAACTGTATCTGAGTTGGAAGCTTTGAGATAGAAGATTATAATCATGCCCGTGGGTGCGCAAGCCACAACTAGAATTCTTTGTTAGGTCTTATGGAACCTAGTATTGAATTATATAATAGCCTCTTATGGGGCTCTTTTGATAGTAATTATATGTTGGAGAAGGGATGATCGATCTCCCTTTTCATTAAATCAATCGAAGAATATATCTCCAAGATGGTCCCATATAGCAATGGAGTTGGGTGCCAAGGATCTGTACCAGTCAAGAGCTTTCCCTTTAAAAGAGGCAATCGGTAGCCTTAAAGTTGCATTTTGTTCCATAACATGATGCATTGTGTAGAGATTTTCCACATCATGAAGATTTTTCGTGGTGCTTTTGAAATCCTCCCTTGTGAATTTGGGGAGTGCATTTTGGGGAGTGCATTTAAAGCATTAGTAGGAATAGGATCCCAAGTAGTTGGACCTACTAGTGGAATAAGTGGGCTACCACTATTCCATGCAACAATTTTTTTGGGTGGTCCTAGAACAACCATTTGAGGTGGTTGTTGTGTTGTGTTTGACCTTGCAACCCTTTGGCGAGTTAACAACCACAAGAGGTGGTAGTAGTAAGCCTAGATTTTGTGTTGGAAATGACCTTGTAATAGGTCTCCAACTCATAAACTTGGCTTCTAATTAGGTTGAATGGTCCCATTGGGTGTGCCAGAAAAGGAACTGTTGATGCTTAAAACCCTCACTTCTAGGAAAATAACGTCCTATGGGAAGTTTCATAGACGTGGGACCTAATTTTTCTATTTGTGAAATGACCTCTGGGATTTTAGAAGCCAACTCTTCAAGTGCTTTGGGAGGAAAAGGGAAGAAGGAAAGTAGGAAAAACTAAAATAAAATTAACTAAGGTGATACACCAAAAACATCTTTGGTACTCACTACTAATATGCATAATATAGATCAAAACCTTCCAAACATTACATACAATTTAAAAGAGTGCTTGGATGATTTAAAGTCTATAACATTTACGAAAAATATTATACTATAAAAGCAAGGAACCAGAAATAATAGGCAACCATCAATTCTACACAGTTTGACATGGAACACCATGTCCTCTTCATTATTAGGCGGAGAACAAATTACAGAGGCCTAAAGGCACAATACAAAATATTCTATCCTTCCCATGAGGGGAACCTGCTAAGGTCTTTGAAATGAAAACAATCAATTGTTGTTATGTCTATTCCAAAACTAAAATTTACAATCCATTCTCTCCATAAAATAGTTAATATAAATTCTTTCTGAGAGAACCAAAATTAGAATTGGAACCCTCAATAATGATAATATCTAAGAATAAATAAGCGTCACTTCTCTACATGGTTGGGACTCTTGAGGCCAAGAAAACTTGACACCTAGGGCCTTGAAGACACCTGTCATCTCCTCCATGTTTATATCATGATAACTTGGCAACAAAATCAATTCCTTGAAATGTTTTGACACACACGCACATACAATTTGTAGATCCTGACATGGCACTACCTTAAGGCTTAGCAACCTCCAAATATTGTGTAAGGCCTCGCCTTGTATGCAACTAATACAACCCTAATGTACTATGTGTATTCTATCGATTACTAGTGAATCACATCGGAGATGATGAATGAAGTGTATTATTATTAATGTATTATATTAACAAACCTATTTGGAATCTCTAATACATCAAAATGAGAACATGTTTATATAAAAAAATAGAATTGTTGTATTTTGAATTGTTTCAAGAAGGGTAATAATTAACTCTTGTATCATATATTGTGTTTTATAAGTAAGGATTGCTATCTAGGTTAAATGATTATACTTTGAATCTCTAACTTCTTAAATTTTCATTTTATAGAATTATGATGATTTATTCAATGATATGTAAATTGAAAAATGAACATCTAGTCTAACTAGGGTTAATGTGTTATGGTGGGGATGATTATGATTTACAAATCAAATTGCAATGAACTAGTTGATTTAATACAAAGGTAGGAGGGATATTGGAGTTAGATCTTACTTGACAAATACTAATGAGTTTTATGTCTTCTAAGGTGGATACTGGTAATGAGTGTGACCAGGAGATTTATGGCTTGCATATGATGGAACACAAAAGTTGGTTGACTATAACCTGATATGCATGGATGAAACATCGATCAAGTATGGTAAGACCACAAGCATGTTGTAGAGGTGAGTAAAACATATTCTATATTTAATTGAGTTATAGTTAACAATTATGAATAAATTAGATAAAAGTTTAAATTAAGTGGAGCTATGAATGATTCTTTCTAATTGTAGTATTTATTGATTTAAGATAGATTTTTAGTTGGATATAAATGGTGTGAGCTAATGTGTAGGTATAAGAATTATGTCAAGGATAAAGGGAGGATCATATAAACTTAAGTAAAGAACCCTTGTAATAAAAAAGGAAAGAGGTGTTAGTGTTTAATGTTGGAGTGATTGTGTTTTAGGGTTTAATGGTTGGGGTTATGCATTAAGATGTCTTGAGAGGGTGAGTAAGAAATTAGGGGTTGCAAACACTCAATTGGATTTAAAACTCGGATGCATTCTTTATGACGGTTTCAAAAGGGGTTAAAAAATATATTTTTAAGTGGTCACATGTTTTTTAAGGTCCTTGGATAGGTACCTAAGGGTTGGGGACTTAATTATAGCCATATCTTGGACCATATCCAAGATATGACCCTCATTTATTGCTCTTTTTGAAAAGTGGCGGAGTTGGGGAAAAGGGAAAGGTTTTGGTCTCAAAAACCAAGTATGAGATGTGACATGAGAGAGGGAGTGACCAAGTACTCCATCCCCCTCTTAATGAAAGTGAAGAATTTTGTTATGGAGTGGAGTGCACTCCTTCCCTTTCCATCTCCCCAAATTTTCTCTCACTTGTGGGAGTGTGCCTGAAGATTGAATGAGAGAGTGACAAGTGTCACTCCCTCATTCAAAAGGATTCAAGTTGAACCCTTTTATATTTTGTTGAGAAAAGAGAGTGGAGTTGTTACCCACTTCTCCTTTTGGAGAATCCTCAATGTTGAGTGTTGGCAAGAAAAGAAGAAGAGTTGAAAGGAGAGGAGTCCTCTCATAGGAAATGGAGTTCAATATGCATGATCTTAAAGACAAGTTATTTCCTTATTGCTATTCAATTTGTTGTTTAAAAGATTTGTTGTAAGATTTTGTTATTGTTTACAAATGAGGGTGTAAGTTTGTGAAAATGTGAAAAGAGAGTTTATTTTGGGTAAACTGGGAGAGATGATTTGTGTATAATACTTTCATTTTGCATACCAAGATTTTTTTTGGTAGTTTACATCTTGCTCGAGGGTATGGCTAGAACCCATGAGGCTTCATGATGCCATTAAGGTAGGGTGGTGAGCAAGCTTCTTTATTTTGTGTTTTATTCATAAATATTGTTGTAATATTGAGGACAAGTGTATTATGAAAAGAAAGGAAAATAAAATAAAAATAAAAATTTCACTCATTGGTATGTAAAACCATTATTGCATAAATATTAATGTAGCATTATATGTTTAGAAAAATGTATTTTACTTCTTGTTACGGAGAATAAAAATAAGTATGAGGTAGAGCAAGTCTTACTCATTTGTGTATCATTCATTGTATTTCTAAATATTGTTCGATATATTGAAGGTAGCATTTTGCCATAAAATGGTAGAATGAAAAGAGAAGTCTTTAACTATTTGTTTTCTCAATACTAATATAATAGAGAAAGTTTTTATTCATTTGCATGTTGATTATTGTATCTTTAAATGTTCCTTGTAATGTGAAAAAAAAACCTTTCTTTACAATAGAAATTGATGAGTTATTGGCTAGATATATTCATTGTTTAATAGATATTATTAAATGCATCTATTTGATGAATACTAATATTAATTCTAAAAATATTTTGACATAAACATTATTAAATTAATAATTATCTATGTAACATTATATATTTAAATATATTTACAAACATATTGCATTATATGTTAAAGATTTTATTATTTAAAATAAATGAATAAGCATTATAAATTTGTTTAAAAAAGGAGGTTAAATAATATAAAGAAGTTTATAGATAAAAATTTTAATTAAAAATAATACAAGGGTTGGGCTCCATCTGGGGATTGGGGAGTGAAATTATGGGAGGCCGCGGCCCATATGGAGCCCAACACCCCCATATGTGAGGTGCCAAACCTCCTCTGTTAAAACCATTCAAAGTTGGGAAAAAAAAACTAAAGGCTCAAAACATTTGCTTCTCAGAGGAAAATAATAGTTTTAAACCATTAAAAGTAAATAAGATATTACACAGGTATGTACAAAGGGACCTCCCCTGTGGTAGCCGGTAGAACAAAATAAAAAGAAATATATGTATATTTATTGTTCTGCAATGGACCAGTGTTACCCAAAATGAAATGGTTGTTCAGATCTAATGGTAGTCATTTAAATAAAATGGGATCCAAATACATTTATAAATGCATCTCTTCATAGTAGGAATGTAAGTAAAATATGCTATTGGAAATGTAAGTCACCCTTGCAACTAGAGGGCGTGGGTTAAATTCCCCCCAATTTTTCACTATAAAATTTTATATTGTTTGGCTTGTTCTTATATCACTGCTCAAGAAAGGAAAATAATAAAATAATAATAACAACTGCAATTTGTTTTAACATATTCCTTTGTTTAAAAATATGAATCAAGGTAGGTCTCTGAGATAAGTTTTAGCAACAACCCCCCCTCTCCACTATAATATTTGAAACTAAAATTATCTAGGTTTGTGCAAATGAAAAATAACAAACGAAATAAAAAACTCAATATTTCTTCAAATACAATGCAATACCCCTGTATTTTCTCATGATTTACAGTATGTGGTAAATTAATACAAATACAAGAACACAGATGTTTACTGAAAGACTTACCCATAGTAATGAATGAATGCAAAAAAAATGAAAAGAACATAAGGTGATTTATACAACGCCCAAATGGTGCAATCACAAACTCCCAACGCCATCCTTGCAGACTCAGATCTGCCATCATAATGGTAAATGTAACCATTGGTTTATGGGAATGAGTGAAATATGTAAATATTGCAGGCATAAGACTATAAACGTCAAACCTGTATTCTTGTCTGTTCACCCAATACTAGCCACCGCCATGGGATACTAACCTGGAAAGAGAGAAAGTAACGTGAAGGGGAAGCATAAGGATTTTAGGGAGATTTAGGGTTTGAAGTAAAGTTAGAAGATTAGGATTTTATTTAAAATGGTATTTCATTTAGAGTCCAATGGATTTTAATATTTGTACCAACGAAATTTAGCATAGGTTGAGAAACCTAAGAGGCCATTTTCCCTTCACGAAAACAAAATATATGTATATAGATAAAAAAATGTTCTTGCAAATAATATCAAATAATAATAAATGAATAATACCAACCATGGAGTTAGCAATGTCATATCAACCATATTGAGTTTCTTTCTAGAGCCACTTTGGTAGAATGGATCGAGTGGGAGTTTCTGTTGCTCGCGTCTGCAAAAGGAAAATAAGGTATGTATAGTGATTGGAAGTTGGGGCTAACCATAAAATAAATAAATAAATGAAGGTCATTTATTAGTTTAATAAATCTATATTTATTTAATAAATGAATAAATAGATAAACAAATGTCTTTTAATAAAAGTGTTTGATTGAAAAGCAGAATAAAATGGAAGGTTTATATAAATTTCTAATTTGGCTATTATATTGCTATATGAGGATACACATTATTTTAATAAATCTCTATAATAAATGAATAAATAGATATTTATAAATATCTTTTAATAAAAGTGTTTGATTGGAAAAGCATAATAAAATAGAAGGTTTATATAAATTTCTAATTTGGCTATTGTATTAAGATACACATTATTTTAATAAATCCATACTTTAATAAATGAATAAATAGATATTTACAAATATTTTTTAATAAAATTGTTTGATTGGAAAAGCAAAATAAAATGGAAGGTTTATATAAATTTCTAAGTTGACTACTATATTGCTACATGAGGATACAATGATACTCCAAATATTATCTCAATTATAGGGTTGTGTAAATGTTAACTTACATTTATATGGAGGTTAAGATTATGATTATATATATATATCAAATTTAAATATTTGAAATAATATTAAAGTGAGGTTTCTATATTTTATTTCATCCATTCCTATATATACAGAGATGATAGATTTAATAATCTGTCAATATAGATAAAAGTAAGAGATATAAAAATTTAGAACTAATCCATTAAATAAATTTGTAGGAAAATAAATAAATAAATATCTTTGCATGAAGATTTAAATTAGGTGCATTATTTTATTATTATTTAAAAAGAAAAAAAATTGTTAGGTTTTTTTCTAGCAAATTATGGGCATGAGATACTAACATGTGCTCCACTCAGACCGTCGTAGCAACTCGACCAATGGTGCATCTTGAAAGGAAGCCTGGTGAGCAAAAACAACTTCCTACACTAATCTAAGTAGGGGAGAGTTACAAAAATTTCATTTTAACACCCTATGCTATTACAATATGAGATACACATAGAGAATAATGGAAATAGAACATCAAGTACACAAATGCAATAACAACAGATATACGTGGGGAAAACCTTTTCAAGTAAAAAACCCCACCCTCCAAAAGCACAATACTTTCTCTATTACTTCAAATAGGAGTTACAATATATCACCAAGTACAAATCTTCTTCAACAAGTGCTTCAACATGAACACCTATTTTGGAGTGATATCGACAACACTTTGTTACCTACAAACAAATTATGCATTCTACAACTTAAGACACTCAATAAATAGAGTGTTACAAGCTTCAAGAAGCATCTAGAAGGTGAGGGGCATCCAAATCCACATGGCACAATATTCAATTCCTTAGACATGCATTTGGACACATGTACAACATTCCCTTACACCCCTGACAAGTGTCTAACATGCAAATATTCTTCTTCCAAGCTTGGGAACATAGAATATGCTAAAAATAGCTTATAACAGATTCCTTACAACTATCATAGAATATTTCATAAATCTATCATAGATTCTATCATAGATTCTATCATAGGATCTGTAAGAGAATATGTCATAACCGACTAAAAATAGTTGATTCTCTTCATCTTGTCATAACCCATCTTGGGTGCCAACTTTCTCCATTCATTCAAAGATGCCTTATGATGTGTCATAGAATATTTCATATGTCATAGATTCCAAAGTGGGATGCCTATGTCCACTTGGGACAATGATGTGTCATCCAGTCACCTTCAACAGGGATGCCACCTAGTCGATGGGTCCCAATTTGTGACATGACACCATAGGCAATTAAATAATACAAATAAATACATTAATTACATCAATTATAACAATATTAGGACTCTAAGGTTGAGACACCTTAATCCCAACATTCTCCCATTTTTCGAAGACCTACCAAGAGTCATACAGAATCATCTGCTCAGGGTCCCAAGACCCATGAAATTGGAACACCATATGAACTTCTCTATGCTCACTAGTTTTGTTAGTGCATCTGCAACATTCACAAAAGTTTCAACCTTTTCCAAGTTCACCTTTCCATCCTCTACCATATCATGAACAAAATGATACTGACCATCGATGTGCTTTGTTCTAGCATGGAGGGTAGGATTCTTTGCTAGGGAAATCACACTTTGACTTTCACAACATAGTAATTTGTCCTGCATCTAAACCAATATCATAACACAATATCTTAAGCCAAATGGCTTCCTTACAAGCATGAGTGGTTGTCATATACTCTACCTCTGTTGTGGACAATGCAACTACAACTTGCCACTTACTCATCCAACTAATAGCACCACCAAACATCATAAAAAGATAACCACTAATGGATCTTCTGCTGTCAATGTTACCTGCCCAATCTAAATCCACATATCCATGAATAATCACAAAATGCTGAGGTCCATTAGGATAACTATGAAAACACAAGGAATACCTGAAAGAACCCCATAAATATCTAAACACCCTCTTATCAAGATCCCAATGCACTCGTCCATGATTAGCCATAAAATGACTAAGGACTCCCACTGCTTGGGCAATGTCTGTCTCGTACACACCATCGCATGCATCAAACTGCCAATTGCACTCGCATATGGTACTTTGGTCATGTCCTCCATCTCAGTAGGATATTTTGGACAATCATTCACAAAAAGCTTCATCCCTTGTATCACAGGAACAACTAACTGTCTACAATCTACCATGTTGAATCTCTCCAACATGGAGTTCACATACTTGCTCTAGCTTTACCAAAGCCTTCTATTAGCTCTATTTCTTGTGATTTCCATTCCCATAATGTACCTAGCTGCACCTAGGTCTTTCACCTCAAACTGTGTTGACAATTGAAACTTCAAATCTGAAATCATACTTTTACCATTCCCAATAAACAACATATCATCTACATATAGGACACTAATGAGAATGCGACCATTATTAGTTTTAAAGTACACACAATGGTTAGATTTAGATCTCTAAAATCCCAATGGCAACACATATGTATCAAAATTATGATACCACATTCTAGGAGACTGTTTCAAACCATAAAGAGACTTCTTCAGTTTGCAAATCAATTTTTCTTTACCTTTTTCAATGAAGTGTTCTGGCTGTGACATGGAAATCTCTTCCTCCAAATCACCATGAAGGAATGTTGTCTTCTCATCCATCTATTTCACTTCTAAGTCATATGCTACTGCAAGTGACAATAGAAGCCAAATAGATGTCAAATTTTCTATAGGAGAGAATATCTCCCCATAATCAATTCCCTCCACTTGGGAAAACCCCTTAGCGACCAACCACGTCTTATACTTCTCAACACTACCATTAGGACCACACTTCTTCTTGAAAACCCATTTACAACCAATATGTTTACGTTCAACAGGTAAAGGTACCAGATCCCAAGTTTTGTTTTTCTTTAAAGAAGCCATCTCTTCGTCCATGGCTTGCATCTAGGAATTTGAATCTCTCATACCCAATGCCTCTCTAAGTGTCCTAGGTTCATCAGTATTAAAAATCAAGGAAAATATGCAACTGGAATCCAATAATGAATATCCAAACCTTTTTGGTTGCCACCTAACTCGTGTAGACCTCCTCAAAGGCTGATGTTGAGGTTCTCCTTCTTCAAAACTTTCAGAGCTACTTGATCTCTCCTCATCATCAGGTCCAACATGAGTAATTGGTTCTTCTTTCTTTAGAGTAGGAGGAATTTGAACTACCTCCTTATTATGTTTCTCCTCTTTCTTTGGTTGTAGTTCAATAGTGTAAGGTTTCATCTCTCTAAAGATCACACTCTTTCTATAGAGAACCTTCTGAGCTTCTAGATCCCAAAGCTTGTACCCTTTCACACCGACACCATAGCCGATAAGGATACACTTCATAGCTTTGTTATCCAAATTAGACCTCTTTTTCAATCAGAACATGAGCATAAACTTCGCAATCAAATACTCTAAGATGTCTCATCAAAGGATTTTTTCTAGATCACGCCTCCATGGGTGTCTTTCCAATAAGCGCTAATGTAGGAGATATATTGATCAAATAACATGCAGTGGCTACCGCTTCAGCCCAAAATTTTTGTTCAAGGCTAGCACCACTCAACATACTCCTATCCCTCTCCATCAACATTCTTTTCATACTCTTTGCAAATCCATTTTGTTGTGGAGTGTAGGGAGTTGTCTTATGTCTCTCAATCCCATGCTCTTTACAGAACTTGTCAAACTCTATGGAACAAAAATCACCACTATTATCAATTCTCAAACACTTAATCTTTCTGCTTGTCTAATTTTCTACCAAGGCCTTAAACTCCTTAAACTAACTAAAGACTTCAACTTTACTTATGAGAAAGAAAAAAAATGTCCTTCTACTGTAATCATGTATGAAAGAAACAATATATATGGATTTCGATAATGAAGGAACATTTACAAGACCAAAAACATCTGAGCACTGAACATAGTCCAAAATCCCAGAAGACTTATGAGAACTAGAGTAGAAAGAAACACGTTGTTTTCCATATACAAAATTTTCAAAAAATTCAAACTCAAGATTACAATAATCAATGCCTTCAACAAGGCTCTTATTTTTCAGGGTTCTAAGACCCTTCTCACCAATGTGACCAAGTCATTGGTGCCATAACATTTTCTTCTTTGCACAAAGCTTCATTTCCATGGAATGAGCACCCTTAGGTACCCAAAATGCATAACCATTAGATGCAACTGCAACAAACTTCTTCTTTGCATGATCTAATGGTGAGGATGAAGAATCCAAAGACCTCTTCTTCGGTACATTAGAAGAAATATTGCATTGTATAGTGCATGCATCAAGCTGAAACAAGGTGCCAACATGAACACCCTTAGCCAACACCATAGCTCCTCTAGTCATCTTACATCCTCCACCAAAGAAAACAACTTGCACTACTGAATCATTTAGTTTACTTACAAAAAGTAGGTTTCATGCCAAACCCTAGATATGCACGACACCATCAATCCCTTTCACTCTTCCATTAGGAAATCTGATTTTGACTCTTCCACGACCAACAAGCTTTAGGTGAGAGTCATCACCTAGGTACACCTCTTTGCCATTGTACTCCTCATACTTCAAGAAACAATCTCTATGAGAATTCATGTGAAAGGATGCACCCCAATCTATCAACCACACATCATCAGATGCATGGGCTGCCAAGGCTACAATAAATGCTTCTCCATCATCTTGGGATGATTTCTCAAATTAAGAATCAGAGAAAGACTTATTTTTCTTCTTCTCCTCCTTCTTGCAATATTTCTGAATGTGACCACCACAATTCCAACATTTTTCCTTGGACTTCTTACCAAGAGACTTTGATCTCCTCAAAGAATTTGACTTAGATTTCTTGTCCTCTTTTTGCTTCTCTCTTTTGGTTTTCTACGAACTACAAGGGCCTCCTTGCCCATCTTAGAAAACTTCCTTTGCATCTCTTCAAATAATAATGACGCAACAAACTCATCCATCTTAAAGGTGGAAGTAGTTCTTCCAATAGCCATTACCAGGGGATCCCAAGAGTTGGGCAATGAACACAAAAGGAGCATGCAATGGCCTTGTTCATCAATCTTGTCTCTAACGGAACCTAGTTGTGCAACCAACATGTTAACTGCATTTAGATGATCTGTTATAGACCCTCCATCTTCCATTTTCAGAGAATACATCTTCTTTATCAAGAAAATATTGTTTACCAGGGATTTAGCTTGATAGACATCACCAAGCTTATTCCATAGGGAAGCAAAAGTTTTCTCTTCATGGACATTTAGGAGCACGAAAGCAGCCAAATAGAGTCTAATAAGACCCTTGGCTTTCCTATCCATGAGATCCCAATCTTCTTGTTTCATGCCTAACGGTTTGGTTACGGAAATTGCAGCCCATAGATCACGGTCTACAAGAATGTATTCCATTTTGAGCTTTCACAACTCAAAATTACTTTCATTAAACTTTCCCATCTCAATCCTCTTAGATGTGCTTGCCATCTCTTTCTTGCAACAAGGTAACAAAACACACATTTTTGCAAAACTCCCACTAAAACAAAGATTAGCTCAAAAAACCCTTCTACCCAAGAAAGGAACCAAGGCTAGCTAGGCTCTAATACCAACTGAAAGGAACCCTGGTGAGAAGAAACAACTTCATACACTAATCTAAGTAGGGGAGAGTTACAATTTTTTTGTTTTAACAACTTATGTTGTTATAGTATGAGATACACAGAGAATAATGGAAATAGAACAAGCACACAAATGCAATAACATATATACATGGGAAAAACCCTTTCGAGTAAAAAAACCCCACCCTCCAAAAGCACAATACTTTCTTTATTAATTCAAATAGGAGTTACAATACATCACCAAGTACAAAGCTTCTTCAACAAGTGCTTCGACACGAACACCTGTTCTAGAGTGATACCGACAACACTTTATTACCTGTATACAAACTATGCATTCTACAACTCAAGGAACTCAATAAATAGAGTGTTACAAGCTTCAAGAAGCATCTAGAATGTGAGGGGCGTCCAAATCCACATGGCACAATATTCAACACCTTAGACATGCATTTGGACACATGTACAACATTCCCTTACACCCCTGACAAGTGTCTAACATGCAAATATTCTTCTTCCAAGCTCAAGAACCCTGAATATGCTAAAAATAGCTTATGACAAATTCCTTACACCTATCATAGAATATGTCATAAATCTGTCATAGATTTTGTTATAGGATCAATAAGAGAATCTATCATAATCAGCTAAAAATAGTTGTTTCTCTTACATCTTGTCATAACCCATCTTAGGTGCCAACTATCTCCATGCATTCAAAGATGCCTTATGACGTGTCATAGAATTTGTCATATGTCATAGATTCCAAAGTGGTATGCCTATGTCCACTTGGGATGATGATGTTGCATCCAGTCACCTCCAATGGGGATGCCACCTAGTCGGTGGGTCCCAATTTGTGACATGACACCATAGGAATTTAAATAAAATAAATAAATACATGAATTACATCAATTAGAACAATATTAGGACTCTAAGGTTGAGATACCTTAATCCCACCACATCTCTTTCCTGCAAAGGGAACTCCTTCACTCTTCAAAGCACACGGTGATGCCACACATAAGCTAGGGTCCATCCTTTGAATCTACTTGTCTTTAATGACTCAACAATGTTGGTGCCACCACGTGGTGCCATGGCGCTATCCCAAAAGATACATGAGAACTGTTTATAGGAGGTGAGTGCAAGGGGGGCACACATCTTCAGTGGAGAAGCCCATACATAAAATGATTAGCCAAGGCAATGAAATAAAGATAAGGTTAGATTTGGACGCTTGGCTTACAGTCGTGTCCAATGAGGTTCCAGGGCACACCTCTCAAAAGCATGGATTTAATCCATAGTTCTAGCGACTTACAGGGGAAATTTTCTTGCGAATGGAGAACCCAAAATCTTGGGCACCCATAAAAGAAATAAAGTTGTAAAAAATAGGAAGCTCACAACACATACAACCTTTGGAGGGTGGATTTTAGAGGTGTCCATTCCTCTTTCGAGGGCTGAGATTTCTTCTTTAGAGTGTCAAAATATCTATTGAACTCAATAATCTCCTTAAAGGAGACATTGCTTAATCTTTGCATGGTTTGCTCTCATATGGAACTCAAGTTGCATGAGGGTTAGTAGAATAGTCTCCACCTTGGAGAAATCTGATGCTTGGATCAAGTTTGCGAATATTGTCTGGTCATTTTACTTTGCAACCAACAATCCCTTGATTTCATCCTTTGACACGATTGTGTTATCAAGGAGGAATGAAGAGGGAAGTCTTAACTAGACCAAATGTTCAATGAGTCCCTTCCTCTCCTAGAGCACTTGCTCCAAGACCTCTAGATATGATTTAAATTTTGTTGCTACCTTATTGCAGCTCAAAAATTCATTAACCTTACCCATTGTTTGCCTTCAATTAGTCATCCTCACTACCTAGAATGCTTCGTTAATCACGCTACAAAGCTTCTGCACTAGAAGTCATGAGTCTTTGACCTTTGGGGAGATGAAAGAGAGGGTTTTCTCCACAAATGCACTTACTTGAGAACTCAATTACCCTGAGTCAACGATGAATCCAAGTGTTGGCTTGAAGTGCAAAGCCATGTTTATGATTCACTCCTAATAAGATATGTAAAATTGTTGAATCATCAAGAGGACGCTTGCGGTCTAACGACAGTCAACAAGTTCTTGCTTCAACTGTTCAATATCTTGGTCCTTGACATGGTATTCTCGTCACATTTACTGTTACATCTATTGTTGCACATTGAACAAATATGAGAGGTTCTTCTAAGCTTGCACCAACTCTATCTCCTTTTGTTGTAGTTGAATTTCAGCTACTTCCTTTGCCTTCTTTAGGCCTTCTAACTCAGCCTTCAATTCAACTACTTGTATCTATAGTCTGGTTCTCTGATTAACTTCTACTTGGAGGCTCTCAAGAGTGACACAAATTCAAAAATCAACTTTCATTCTTAAGAGGTCTATGTCCTTGGCTTTAACTTTCACTTTATAGCGGTCGACTGTGGCCTTCATTTTTGTGATTTCCTAGTCCTTTTTCTCTAGTTAGTGGCTAAAATTGATGTATTTCATTGTAACGACCTTTTGTGTTTCTTCCATAAGTTCTACCTTGTCTACTAGCCTAGCATGGCTAAGATTCAGGTTGACAATGTAGGTTAAGTAATCTATAGGCATCATCTATCCTTGGGGATTGATCACTATGGGTGTCTTATGGATGATGATCAGAGATTGTTGCTCATGATCAAACATGGTTTTCATATGCAACACTGTTGGGGCCATGACAACTTTTGTTCTTCTTTTCTCTGATTGGGCCTCCGAGGCCTTCTTTGTAATCTTCCATTGCTGATGAAACTACTCTTGAGATTGGATAACCTCCCCTATAAAGGGGAATTCTTATGGCAGTCCAAAAGGAACAGTCACTTGTGGATATAAATCAGTGGACGTTGTTCCTCGAGGAATAACCTAGTGAATGGGTGATGTGAAGGGCGAGAAGGATGGAAGCCTATAGAGAGGGGTGGGTGTAGATTGCACCACAATGGATGAAGGTGAAGGGGTGTAAAGTGGTGCAATCATAGTGGATGAGAGGGTGGTGGCTGCAAAGGAGACAATAGGAGGCATTTGAGGGACATAGAAAGAAGATGCAGGAGAGAGAGTAGAGGGAGAGAGACATACCTCATGTCCAATGGTTAGTGGTGCTTGTGTGACAATGGGGGGTAGTTATGTCAAAACTATGGGTGGAAATATCTAAATGAGAGGTTCCGAAGCCACCAAAAAGTGAATTTCCAAGCTCTTGTTTCTGAATACCCCTAGGCTTTTTCATCAACTCCTAGGCTTGTCTTGATGTGGAGCTTCTTGTAGGTCACTTTGGGTAGCTTCCACATGCCCTATCCTTGTGAGCTTCCACCACTATGTTTGTATCCCTTTTTCTTGATAATGGCTACCCCTAGAGTATATTTATGTTTCAAGGCGTCATCCATACCATGCAAAAAATCAAAACTAGGAGGCGATTTGTCGTCAATCTCTTTTCCTATTTCACCTTTCCCTCTTGTCTCAATTGTTTTCCTCTTCTTTGACTGAGTGACGCTAGCCTCCTATTGCTCATGAGCAACCTACTACTATTGTGGAAGGGGCAACATTTGTGGCCTTTGAATCTCGTAGCTCTCCCCCTCCTTGTCTAAGGGGGTCCCTTCTTCTTCAACAAAATCCTCTTCTTCAACCTTAGCATCTTCTTCGGCCTTGGAATCACCTCAAATTGCTTGTCAATGACAACTATGTCAACACCAACCCTTGTCTCATCGATTTCCTACTTGAATTTCTAGAAGGCCTCCATCTTTCTACTAGTCCAACCTTGGGCTTCAAGTTTCATCATGAATTTTTTTGTCATTTTATTTATAGGGTCAAAAAATTGTACCAACTTATAAGACTCCCATGGGTGACAAGTGTCTTTGAAGAATGCTGGTAAATTAATGAAATTTTGTGGGTATTCGTCCTGTGGTGACTTATTCTCTTCAAAATAAGGTTGGGGCTCATGGGTGATAGGGACGCCAATCTTCACAGTGGCTATGCAGTCGTCTAGGTCATAGCTACATGGATCATTTATCTGATCCAAGCCAAGTCCTTCCAATTTGAACCTAAGTAGATGCCCTTGTCCTCTTCTATTAATTGTAATGCCTCCTATTAAAAAGGGGACATCATACATTTCTCTTTTATTGCAGCCTACATCTTATGTTGAATCCACTGCATCGAGCTACCAATCCAACTCCAAGGCCAAGACATTGTCCATGAGTGTGTGCGGGAGCTAGAATGGCTTGTCCTTGAAGCCGTGGACCTTGATGAATGTGTAATTGGTTTCGAAGAACCAATCACATTTAGTCTTGGAGGTCTCAAGCCATTCCTGTTGGTCTTTTATCATCCGGTTGGTAATGGAATTTGGGCTAAGGTCAATTAAGATTGGGCATATGAAATATTTTGAGAATTTATGGTAATTTGGCATAACTGACAGGATGTGGGTCCAGGCGAATACGAGGATTACCTTGTTGGGGAAGACATCTGTCACAGTGGAATTGATTGAAAAGAAGGGAGACATGAATTTAGTATTCTAGGAAAGAATTAAATGCAGGAGAAACAAGGAATAGTGGAGAGGGCCCAATAGTCGTGCACCCAATCGTAAATATAATATCCAATAGTCGTTTATATAATGCCCAATAGTTGTGATTTGACTACCCATAATTAAACAAAATGTATGCTTTTGATCTAAAAAGCAACCAATCATGTGATACCACATCAGCGCTCAACTATTCATGATGTAATGCACGAGAATTGGTCTCACTATTTTTTGGGGCCTTTTTTGACACCTTGACAAAAACGCATGCTGATGTGGCATCATATTTGATGATGTGGCCCTGAAACCTTAGTTATAAGCAGAGAACTTGCCAAGTAAGCTGCTGTAAAAAATTGGGAGTGATTTGAAATTTCGACGTAGGATAATTAGAAACGCGAAGTTAGGGTGCACAACTACTAGGCCCTCTCCCCTAGCTGAAGTATTTTGCTCAGAAAAATGCACTAGCTCGCCGTGGATGGAGTTGGCAATGGTGTTAGCGAAGTCCATTAAATAAGCTTTATCTCTAGGTACCATCTTAGGTGGAAAGCGAAACCCAATTAGAAATCGTAGACTTGGGAATCAAATTCTAGCCCAAAAATGAAAGACAACATGGAAACGGTGTCTTTCATATCCTGTGCCCTCAACCTTGAGAGAGCGATAGGCAAGGGTGGTATCTTTGTGCTGCTGGAGTGGAGAGCTGATTTTAGGAACTCTAGTTTTTGCTCATGGGTGACCCACATTTTCTGCAAATAATCCTCATTATAGAAGTCTACGGTGGAATTATAGGGGATGCAGAGCATCTCTCTAATCTTTTCTGCACTAATCACCACACTTATTTGGTTGGCTTTGATGATGCCTTCCTCCGCTTCATACCTCTGGGCACAGAAAGGGATAAATTATAGACATGGGTGCACGTGAGGCATCGTATACTATGCCAAGGTAGAGGTCCATTGTCTATATCTGAAAGACTCAAAAACTCGCTTACAAGCCTTCACAAGCATGCGTGTGTGGGCGGTGTCTCTCAGGCTCTTTGGATTTGCAAATAAGTTTGGATCAAAAATCTTGTCTGCGCAGTCGCAGATCATCACACTATCCTTGCGGGACCCTTTAGCAACAATTTTTATAAATGGCAATGGGGGATTTGGCTACACGTTCACAGAAGTGTATGCCTTGATTCCTTCAAATTCAAGTGGGAGGTCACCATAAACTAGGGCTCAACGAGATTTTCTTTTCTTCGAACACCTGCACTTGGATGAAGATCCAGAAGGCTCCATGTCCTCTTCTTCACAAAGATATGCCTTCCCGCTTCTCCTAAGCTCTGGCCCACTGGATTTTGTCTATGGCTATGAGCTTAATTTTTCACTCAATTATCAACTGAAGGCTTCTCTGCTTGAGCTTGTGTTCATGCCAATTCGAATGTTAAAGTGTTGCGTTTGAGGGGACGTAGGGTATTTATTGACTATTTCCCTTTTAATCTAATCACTATGCAAACTTTTGGGATCTGTTGCCCTTTTAATGAAAAGGATAGTTTAGACACTTAAGGACACTCCCAAAAGATTTTGGTGAGATTTTTTTTTTGGGAAGTTATGCAACAAGAGTGCCTTGAGCATTAAATGCAATGAGAGTGAGGTAGCTAACTATCTTTTGCAGAGGTTTTCAAAACAAGGGGAGCCAAGGCATAGACACTTGGCAATTGCCAAAAAGGTGGCAGTGGAATTATGGTGACACTTATTAGCAAAAAGAAATAGCAGCAGAAAAGGGAAACTATCTAACTATGTACAAGAGAAGCAAATAAATCAATTGAAGTGCTTCAAGTGGATTCTGTTAATCGAAATTTCTAAGGCATTGCCTTCTTTGTATGCCAGGTCAAACATGTTGCCTTGGCAATTGTTGATGATATGGAAAGGTCCTCTCCATAATGAAGCCAACTTTACATGCTGACCTGGCCTTGCGACCCTTTCCTTGTACTTTAAAACCAAGTCTCCAAGTTTGAAGCCCGGGTCAAAGGATTTTTTGTCAAACTACTTTTTCACCATTTTTTAAGTAGTCCACCATAGTGACACTGGCTTGTTCTCTTTCTTCTTGGATGCTAAGAAATTCTGCTAACCTAACCTCCATAGCTCTGTTCTCTTCAATTTTGAGAGCTTTTAATAGTTGCAGGGTGAGGACCATTTTCTTTAGAAACAAACCATTTGCTATCAAAATAGACCATTTTCTTTAGAAACAAACCATTTGCTATCAAAATAGACCATTTTCTCAATTATTCTTGTTTGTTACTTTCAAAATAAACCTTCATATGAGAAGAATTAACTTGTTTAAAAGTTAGTAACACAATTTTCAAATGATATAGACAAAACAAAAAACAAAAAATTATTTGTGAATAAACACATCAGAGTACAAAACTGAATTACAAATTAGAAAGACAATAAACCAGCTTTTGTCAATTATCTTTGTATTGTGTTTCAACATTTTAGTTTGCTAACAAGAGAACACATATATGACCATGCACTAGAAACATAGTGTGAGCACATTTCATATTTGTTGGAAAGTCTAGACACTAAATAAAGAAAAATCTACTTGGTTTTGAATCAGCAGTAACTTGTTCTTTGTAAAATGCCTAGAAAACTTAATTTAATAGTAGGATGGAAGGATTATTACATACATGATGAAACATTGCAAACAAAATTCATTATGCAACATCCCTTGTTCTCATTGGAGCAAGTACCAATACATGCTTTTAGAACTAGATTTAAATTTTAATCATTGGTATTCACTAGTTATCTTGCTAACAAACATTGTCATTTATTTTTCAAATTGTGAACTTAGCCAACTCAAATAAAAATTTGATTTCATTTTCCTAGACATCTATCTTTTTATCTAGTTCTTGTATGGATTGTTCAACAAGAGATGTACACTCAGAACTAATCACACCCCTTATCTATCTCTAATTAGAAAGGACCTCACAAACCTACCGACTTAATCATAGATAAATTTGACTCCAAATTATATTGCATTCAAATGTTTTGTTAAAACATAACTATAAAAGCTCATTTGACTCCAATTTAGAGATATTTATTTAACTCTAAATTATATTTCATTCAACTATGCTATTAAAACATAACTATAAATGTAGGACATTATTCTTTCTTATCATCTTCCCCATTGTTGCCAAGACCAAGACTTCATAGTAGTGTACGGACAACAAGAAGAGCTAGCAGCCTTAGCCATCCAAAAACCCTAATGTAGTCCCATCTTCTATCTGCCTCCTGAATATCCCACTCCAAACTTGCAGCCCTTAGCAGGGACTATTGTTGCTCCACAATCCTTATTATACAATTGATTTCTATCAAACACAATTTATCATTTGTCAACAATATCAGTACTTACTAGACGATTTATAGGATTTTAAAAATGATTAAAAAATATTTTAAACATTTGTACATCAAAAATTGATGTACTAAATATTAATGAGAGTCATCCTATTTTTAAAATTTATAATAACATTTGACACAGACATTTCTAAATAAAATTGAATAATAATTTTTAACATCAATATTTAAGATCACACTCTAATGATCTATCATTAAAATTATATAATATTAAATATTATTAAATCTAATAAAAGGCCATTCTCAGATCTAGAAAAACTTCAAAATACTTTATCCACCTCTACAAAGTGGCATATCAATTCAAACTTCCACCAGAATTAACACGATGAATTGTTTCGGCTTGACATGTTGCGGTTTCATGCAATTGCAGGGCAAACTCCAAGTACCACACCACATCTGCCATGGAAGGCCTCTCATCACCTTTTTCTGCCAAACACTTCTCTCCTACCTCTGCAAATATCTGAAGGGAATCTGAGGTTATGTCACCTATTAAATTGGGGTCTATCATCTGCTCCAGAGAACCGTTTCTTAGATACTCCAGAGCACTGTCAGATAGATTTATCTTCTCCCCTGACTGGGTAGACATAACAGTTGGTTTAGCACACAACACCTCAAACAACACCACCCCAAAGGAATAGACATCAGATTTCTTTGTAAGGGCCAGGCTGTAGAAATACTCTGGATCCAAATATCCAAAGCTCCCTTTTACCAGAGTCGTTACATGGCTCTGATCGAATGTGCCCATTATTTTGGCAAGCCCAAAATCAGAAACCTTGGCGCTCAAGTTTTCATCCAGAAGAATATTGGAACTCTTGACGTCACGGTGTATGACTGTCTGGAATGCCCCTGAGTGAAGATAGTCAAGGCCGTTTGCAGCACCGATGCATATTTTCAGCCTCTGCTTCCATGACAAAATGATGCTTCCTTGGTCCGTGCCATGGATATGTTTCTCCAGTGTTCCATTGGGAACATAATCATAAACAAGACACATTTCTGAGTTCTGATGACAGTAGCCTATCAGGTATACCAAGTTCTTGTGCCTGAGCCTGGACAACAGGTATATCTCGTTCCTGAACTCGCGAGAACCTTGGATGGATTCTGGATTTGCTCTCTTGACTGCAACTCTGTTGCCACTGATTTCTCCTCTGTAGACTTTTCCAAACCCTCCTACCCCTATAAGAAGTGAGTCGTCAAAGTTGTTGGTTGCATCTTGAATCTCTGAAAAACTGAAGTGCCTGCAACACACAAATCAGACAAAAGATATCTATGAATTACTGAGACATATCACTGTTTGTTTCATGATGCAAATATAAGATTTTCTGCTGGTTTAAGCTCCATCAGGACAATAAATGTCAATGAAAGGACTAGGGATTGGTTTCAGGTTGAATAAACTTTGATGGTTAGTACCCCTTCTGTTGTAGGGGTCCCTTACTTGAGACACTTGGATGTTCAAGGATAATTCCAAATAGTGATAAGTAAAATAATGCTTATGCCAATCTAGAGGTAAGGCAATGTTTAAAGAAGACCCCTCATAACACAGAGTAGGGGATATGCAGATTTTTAGGGAAGAACTGACATGGCTTATAATAGGAAAATCCAGTGGTATGATCAACATGAATGTTGAAAGAGGAGATAAAGATACTCAAGTAAGAGTTGATATTGCTTGTAAATAGCACTCTCAAGATTATCATCAAAGATGTTTCAGGTCAATTCGTGTTAGTCCAAAGGAACCTAGGTTAACTGTCCACTGTCCTGGATAATTTAGGGAGAAATATTCCATGTAACCCTGTTGAAACTCTGTTGCAAGATTGATGTAATATTTCCATTCCATGAATTAATATAACATGCATCATTCTTGTCATTGTTGTCGTGGTTCCTCTTGGTGTCCTTTGTTGTTTTGTTAGGTTTAATGTTTTGTTTTCTTTTTGTACGGACCCTTTCGAAATCCCTGTTTACCTTAATCAAAAACATGCATCTGTCTTGCAAAATAGAATTAAACATAGATAACAAGACTGAATAGCTGTAAAACATGCTAGCTGCAGAGGTCGATCCATAGCTGTAGGATCCCGTGAATGCACTGGATTCGGTGTTCTTGGCTGAAGTACTAGTACTAATAGTAGTAGTCCCTCCTCCATGACCGGCAACAGCAGTAAAGGGCTTGTCATGGGAGCCCTTACGATTCTTATTTTTCCTTTTCGGAGAAAAGCATAAAACCATCAAACAGGGCAAAGTGACTGCACCAAAGAAGATTCCTCATACAATTCCTAAAACGTAGCCCTTATGCTTGCAACTGTCTGTGCTGTAGGCCCATTTGCTGAGTTTCAAGAAGATTTCTGATACAATTCCTAACATATAGCCCTTATGCTTGCAACTGTTTGTGCTGTAGGCCCATTTGCTGAGTTTTCTATAACTTCCTCAGTTAACACAGGATTTTTAGTCCTCCAAGAGTTTTCGAGTTGTCATTAAGCTTAAAGATTTCCGGTCCATTCAGAATAGCATTATAGTATTGTGGTGCTGTTATGCTGTTGGGAAGCAGCGGTACCCACAGGTCTGTAATAGCAAATTCATCTGCAGGGACATATATGACATAATCTCTGTAAATAGGATGCTTTGTGCCCTGAAGCCACTTTAATGGCATCGAAGGCTTACTCCACAGTTATATTGTTAATATAAATGTCAAACGTCCTCTGGTTAGCTGCTGTAAATTGAAATACACAGAAGTGAGGACGAACCAGGTAACCGAAATTGGAATCAATATTGCTAAAAACCAGGTAACTTCTATTGTAATTGGCATCAATAAAATGTGTTTATCTTACTCCTTGATTAATGAATGTTAGTAATGAAGTCTTTAAAATGCACAAAATATCTATTAAATTGTGTCAGCCACCAGTGGTTTTTTAAGTATCAACTATTTGTCTACCTCTAAAAGTCAAGTCTAGGAATATATATCTCACATACTATCCCCAATTCGTTTTGACTATAGTCCCATTTCTATTCTTGAACCTTCAATCTGGTTGCAAGAAATGTAACTTTGGTTCGAATATGTAATTTTTTAATAATTGTTTCAAAACAAATATAGTAAGCAAACTTTTAAATAAATCTTCAATCACGAAATAGTAGTCTATTATATTGTCATAAAATAGGAAACAATGTATTTAGATTACAAGTTTAGAAAATCAATATTGAGTTCAATTCTCTTAATATGTTGGTAGTAATACCTGTATGTTCAAGATCCACACCATTATGTATGATCCACCCTATTAGTCCAATTTTAAGTAAGTTAAGGATTCGTATGATCCACCCTATTAGTCTAATTTTAAGTAAGTTAAAGATTCACATTTTCACATATGATCTGCCCCATCAAATTTAATTTTATGCCAAAACATTTGTTGGCATGTTAGCAAATTGAACATATTATAGCACCATAGGAATCATTGGCTCCAAGTCATAACCTAGACACAATGTCAATGTTTTTATTTTGTGTTAAAAGATGATTTCTAATTCTTGTGTTTAAAAATATCAATATTGCTAGTTGGTGGAGTGACTAAATGCATAGCTATCCCCTTGTCACCAAACCCACCATATCTTGTAAGTGATCTCACCATGCTAGAATGAGAGCATACCCTAAATTAGATGTTTGAAGGCATTCATGTATAGGGTATACCTAACTAAACATGTACCAATAGACACAAATCATCCAATTCACATTAGTCCCACTACTCTTCCTAACAATATGCTTGAAAGAGATACTCGTGTACAATGCAAATTCAAATAAAAAATAAGTTCAAAGAGCACATTCAAATTTTCAAACTTCTAGTTTTATATTATACTACTTGGATATAAATAGATATTGCACAAGAAAATTTATCTTTTAAAGCATGAATTTAACTATATTTTGTATGGTTTTTAAATATTCGTAAATTTACAAAAAAAAATAGATGTATTACAAATTTTGATTTTATACATTATTTTAATTTCATGCAACTCATAATCTCTTAATTACATGTCAATTCCATCTTCTTACTAAAAAGTTGAGTACCATGTCCCATCTTTTACATGGCATCCTCTCCAACTTCATTCTTGTTTAAATTATATATCATGGAATTATCCATTATTATTGTTTATGTTAAAAGATGCGTGTTACATCACTCTTTTTAGTTCACTCACTCCCTATTTCTTGCACATGTCATTTTTCCTTTTCAACCATTTTGAAGGTGTAGAAGTTGAGTGTTGAAGCCATTTTGAACACCAAAATTTTACGTACCTTCACTTTTACAAATCAACATTGTTTAAAATCAAAGTAAACAAGCATATTAGATCCTACGTGGTAATGTGTACTTCTAAACTTAGGTTTCACAATGGATCGAGTGTATTTCCCATATATAAATAGATACATACCCATATGATTTGAAATAGCTTTACACTAGATCAAGAATTGTTGTTTAAAAATGTTTTTGTATAATAAATAAATGATTTCAAATCTCTAATATATTATGCTTTTATTCAATCATAATAATATTCAAATTGGTGGGATTGAGAGATTTAAAACATGACAACCATTTAGTATTATAATGGTGAAATTAAGCTCATGTCTTTTATCTTATCTTAATGTGATTTGGGTTGTAAAATGTTAATTTACAAGAAACTAAGATACTAAATCAAAAAATTGAATTTAGAATTATAAATGATAGAAAAGAAGAACCTAGCAATAGAAGGTGAAGCTCACTAGCTAGGATGTGGTCGTGATGTATGGGCATCCACAAAATGTGCTATTATCATCCTACTTACGTGTTGTCATCCCAATCTCACACTATCATCCCATAAAGTTATAAAATTTAAGGTTTTTTCCAAATTTTGAACCCCCCTACATAACAAGAAATAGGAACAAAAAATTAATAAACTAGATTCCATACCAGATAATATAGAAATGAACTTAAACTAGCTAGAACAAATGGATTAATGAAATGAAAAGAGAAAGGGAGAGAAGGAATAAAACCTATATACAATTGTAGTTTTCCAAATACTTGTAGCTAGGACAAGAGAAATTATTGGAATAGCTTGAGAGCTTCCAAGAATAATCAAGCCCTTAGTTTGATCTTTTGAACTTCATGGGTAGTCATATAGAAAATTAAAATTGGAATAGTATGTGCTTTTATCCTATATATTCATCTAGACCTAAGAACAACAAATCTAAATAAAGATATGAATATCAAATTCTAGGTTTTCAAGGATCGATAAATTAGTGTATTTATAAATTGGATGAAAAGTGGTGATGGTCACCAAAATATTTTCCAATAGAATGTAGAAGAAAATGATAACTTAGAAGAGTTGTAATATCATTCTTGAACAAGAATTAAATCTTATCAAAATAATATTATTAGCATGATGCAAAAGAGAGAAGTGAGCACATGGAGATTCTAATAAAAATCCAACAAAATGTAGCTTCAACAAGCAACAACAATGGTGGTATGTTCAACCAAGTATAACCAAGAGAGAGAAGAAAATCATTTCTTGTTGTTGGAGAGGAAGCCACATCAAAGATATATTTTTGAAAGGGTTCCCTGGAAGCTCATGGATTGAGTTTAAATTCAAGAGATATTTTTTGAACAAATAGTCATTACAACAACTGATAATAGATAGCTAGCATGTTGCATTCGTATCTTAAACAAATCACTCAAAATTTAATGTGTGATCTCAAGTCAACAAGAAAATTAGAATGTAATAAATAAATTTAGCAATCTAATGAAAGAAAGGGCTAAGACTAAGGCTAAAAGTGACCCCTAAAATATACTAAGGGAATGAACACCAAAACAAGCTCAAAACATTACATGAAAGTGTACAGGTATGCAATTTTTGATGTTATAACTATATTATTATGTTGGTTGGATGTATATGTGACTTAGACAATTGGAGAGTTAATGTCTATTGTAATATGGATTAGATGCATTCACATTATCAAGTAAAGTTTAATTTTCTAGAATATTTTAGTCAATATGTCAGTGTCTTCTATTAGGGGTGGGCTCCCCTTTAAACAATTGACAAATTGATTAAACAACTTACATTAAATACATTATCATATCCTTCAAGTTTCTAAGTTGACAATGATTTTATGTTTATATCTTCATAACTCTAGTTATAATTGAAAAGACATTTCTATTTAATCATAAAGAAACATTCAATCAATAGTGGTGTGGTGTGATGGTTAAGTTGTGTTGTTATTCTTTCCATCAAGGTTCAAGCCCCATTGAGGTGTAATTGTTGAGAATTTATATTGGAGATGAGGTTTCCCATTTGTGACCTCACTAATTTATAACTTCGAGTCAAAAGTGTTTATCCCTCTTAATAAAAATAAAATCATAAAGAAACATTTAATATTCAACACAAATATATAATTTATAACCACCCTATAATTCAAATTTAAATAGACAAATTGTTGTATTATTTAACTCATTTTTTGGGGTGCCCTATAGCCATATAAGATTAAACTACCTAAGCTTCAATTAAATTATCTATTTCTTCATTATCCAGGTTGACTATTTTCAGTCCTTACATAAGCTTTCTAAATCAATATTCAAAAAGTCTTAAAGGAGATTGTGATATGAGAAAGCTTCTCCTCCTCTCACTAAACGTCCTTCATACTCCACAGCATAGAATTGAAACATAATTGACCTGCTGAAACAATACAAGAGCATATGCATTTCTCTTTATGTGAAGGCTTATTCAAATCTTGGACAATTATTTAGATTGTTAGATTTATTGAGAGTTTTTAACTTTATTAACTGATTAAAAGTTCACATCAATAGTTTTTTTCTATTTAATATACATATTTTTTAAATATTTTATGATAAAGATAAAAGTAACATATTTGAAAAAGTCTTTGATATTTTTTCAATAGGAAAAGATAAGAACAATGAAGTTCAATCATAAAAAGAAGCAACAACAAGAAAACAACAAAAAGATTACAATAAAATAGTAGACAATCAACATCACAGTCCATAAGAAGACCAAAAAAATAATATATTATATAAAATTAAATATAATTTTATAGAAAAAACAACATGAAATAATTAAATTCAATTTGATAAATAAACTTACTATAATTAAATAATTAATAATAAGTTAAAAAGTGATAAAATAAAATTGAAATTGAAATTACCTATTTTCAAAAAGATAGTTCTATTAATCTTATTTTCTATTTAATTTATTAAAGAAAAATATAAAAATTTCTATTAAAAAATACTTATTAATCATTTAGCCAACAAAAATATCAAGAAAAATAAATAAATTATAAAAGGTAAATTAACACTTGGTATAATAAAGTCGTAGGCCTAAATCCATTCTTTTGTTTTCTTTTGTCATGGTATTGTTATGGCGGTGAATTTTTCCACCGTGAATTTTCCATCAATGAATTGTTGGCCGTGAATTTTCCTAGAGCCCTTAAATACATATTTCTAAAAGACTTTAGATATATTAATTTTTAGGTGCTTATATTAAATTTGTTACATAAGATATATAAGTGTCTTCGGTCTTTTAATAAGACATATGTGCAATTGTAATGAATTAATCTAGGTTGACTTTGAATAATTGTGTGCATAAATTAATATAGAGAAAATATTTTCTGTTACATAATTTTATGAACATTTTAATATAATTGTAGCACCCCTCCATTTTTTCTCTTTTGATCGAACATGTTCTTCTATGTTATGCTTTGTTTCTGTTAATACTTTGACTATGGTACTTGGTTACTATTTGATCGCTAACTGTAAAGCGATGTGAATGTTATATTTTGATGTGATGGTATTTTATTCTGATGTTATCATTATGGCATGCTTTGGATTAGCTTAGCATATATTTGAATTAATGATGCTTTATGCTTTTGATTATATTATTGATGTTAGATTCATCAGTTAGTAATACTATATGGGTGAAGGGGACGGGATTACATCCCTCGCTTGCGAGTGCCCTGTAATTCCATGATTTCCTCTTCACGGTGTGTCTACTATGTTATATGCATGTTCGACACTCGTTTTGTTTGCAGGGTAAGGTACATCATTCACCTAGTTTCAGTCCGAGGCATGTCTATTGACCAACATTCGATTGGGAGATAGTAGCTAGATTTTCCGTGCCAAGTCATCACCCTGTCATAGTGTGTCGTCAGTTGGTGTCTGGTATGTTGTTAAGTCTTGTCATCTTTGAAGTTTTGATAGGTTGTCATCGTTGGGAATTATATGCGAAAATCAATGTTTAAAAAGGTTTAAATGATTAGTTATGAATTTTAGATTAAAGTGGTTAAAAGCTTTAATTTAATTTAATTAATTTAATTTCAATTCTTGTGGTGAAGAAATTTAATTCTAGTGGTTAAATTTGTTATATTATTTGAATAAACTAATTAACTAAATCTATTTTGTTGGAAATACATTAAATAATTAAATTCATTTGGAAATTCAAGTTTTTGTTTCAAAGATTAAAGTTGCTTTCAAAAGTGCATATATAAAATGAATTTAAGTTATTTGAAATTTGAAATTTTGTTTTAAGTTATTTAAAAATTCAAATATCTCCAAATGGCCAGAACTTTGGTGGATGAGATATTTAAAAAAAAAAATTGACTTAATTTCGGGAGGATTTTTAAGATGCCATGGAATTTCATTTTTAAAGATTGGAATTTCAATTTGGGAAAAAATGGAGAGATATTTTATTGGGGGGATTTTAATTTTGAATTGGGTGGAGAGAAAATGGCTATCAAAGAAAAGAAAGAGGGTTTTGGTTCTTGTTGGATTCGATCTGGGATTTTAAGGTGGAGACTTGGAAGGAGTTCTGGAGTGTTACATTGGCAAGAAGCTCAACATCAGATTGTTTCTTCAATCTTCAAGATCACATGTTCTTTTCTGTTTATTTGTTTTGAAAATTAGATTTCAATTTTGAAAACTTGTGTGTAAACAAAATTGAAACCCTCTATTGAGATCATGGAAAAAAATAAAAGAAAGAAAGATTCAAACAATAGAAATTGAAAGGAAACAAAACAAAAGCTTGAAACATCTCTGTTTGAAGTTAAAAAGTTGCAGAAATTTGAGTTCATGATATTGTGCTTCAAAGAATTTCTTAATTTGTCAATTTCTGTAGAAAAATTGCTCAATTTGACTATAAAATGAGAAATTTATATATATATATATATGCATGAAATTTCATGCCTCAGAAAACTCTCTGTGAAATGTTTTTGTGTAAAATCTGGGAAATTCGCAGAACAAAGGAAGGGTGTTTTTATTTTGTTTTAATTTAAAAATATATATAAAAATTTATGTTTCAAGGGTGAGGGCCTGGCCCATAGCCAGCCCCCATAGGGAGGTGACTTGTGGAGGCAGCGCCATTGCCTACACAATGCCCCCTATGGGGAGGACTACGTAGCAGCCTCCCATAGGGCTGCGTCCCTGCTACTAGTAGGGTTTGAAATTTATAAAAGTTCCTTTTCTTATATTATATATAATATATATATTATAGACATATTTTAAATAATTTGGAATATATTTTATGTTTTGGGATGTAAATGGTTTATTTTAAATATATATATTTGTATATATATTAGCTATATAATTATATATATATATATATATATATATATATATATATATTAGATATATATTTATATTTAAATATAAGCTATTTAAGATGGTGATTTTATTGTAATGGTGCAAAGAATGATTTTATTATAAAATGATTTTTATTTAAAAAAAAAAATGATTTTGATCATTATGTATTTGAGAAAACGGAATTAAATGATTAGTGTTAATACCTTAATGTTGCCAATGCGATTTTAGTTACTTTTGAGTATTTGCAAACGAGGTGTTATTGAGTGAATTGGATTTAGAAAATCCTAACAATAGTAATTTAGTCATCTGAAATGCTTCCTAAGTAATGTTTAAAGTTAAAGATTTTATATTAAATTTAATTATTAGGAATTGGAATTCCTTAAATAATATTTATTTTTATCAAGTTTGAATTAAAAAATAAGAAAAAGAAAAAAAAAATTAGAATTATGAAACACGTGAAAATTAATTAGTTATAATTGTGTTTGAGTTGGAAGGTGTATGTAAGTTTTGATTTTAAAACTAGTGCTATTGTATTTTGGAAATTAAAGTTAGTGCAATGATTAAATATTTGTTAAGGGTTAGGGTTGTAATTGAAATGAATATGGTTAATGTGTTTACAACAACCTGTTTGATTTGATGGACTCTTGAAGTTCTTGTAAAGGATTTGTTAAATGTCAAGATTATGTACGTGGTTAAGTTATATGGATTATAATTAGAGAAAAAATGATGATATTAAATATGTGTAAAGAAAAGGGTTTTTTTTTACGATGTTATAATGGGTAGAAAGTTATTTAAAAGTTCTTGTATTCCATTGCCTTAAATGGTGAATGGGGAATGTTGTTTGTTTTCTAGATTGCAAGGAATAGATAAGGTTCATAAAAATTATATTGTTTAGAACTTACATGAATAGTTAAAGATTAAGTATATGAGGTATATATGAACTTTGGTTCCTATTTTATGAGAAAAGATCGTTATGTCGAAAGACATTTTTAGTTATTTAAAGAACGTATATTTATATGATTGTTGATTTAAGCCAATTCTTGTTGGTATTGTATGGGAAATATTGTTATAATTGTAAATTTATGAGTGTACTTTGGTAGTACTAATTTTTGCTTCTGGAGGCTAGGGAACTGTTGGATTGAGTTGTTTGTTCTATTTGGAGTGATTTGTTTATGTAAGTCTTCCAGATGGGGTTTTTATTTAATTGTGTTGGTTTTTGTAATATGTTAGTCAACCGTTGTATTGCCTTGGGTAGGGCGTATAGTTGTATCTGGTTGTTTTACCCAGTTTTCATGAATGAGGATGGTTTGTGCCTCCTTTGGAAAGAGTGGTTTATGTGTTTTGTTGCCTCCAGTGTTTGGAGAGGGTTTCAACTTTTGTAGCCTCGAGTGTTTAGAGAGGGTTTTGACTTTTGTTGCCTCCTCTGTTGGAGTGGGTTTTTATTATATGTTCCTCCTAGAGTTGGAGTGGTTTTATCTTGTTGGTTTGTACTTGGGATTCCCTTGGTGATTGGTTTTGTTTGGTATGTTGTCAAGTAGAAGAGTGGTTTTGTTAGGGGCCAGAGCCCAAAGAGGTAAACTAGATAACCTTTGGAGGTGGTTTAATCAAGTGATAACTAAATCAATATACTTAGAAGCTAGGTAGTATTTCACACTAATTAAGATAATTGAGCCTCACTCATGGACACAAGTGCTCATTATAGGCTTGGGATGAGTGGGAAGGCCTGGAATGGAAAGGTCATCTATCTTGTCCTTTATGAGAGGTATTTGATTCTGCATGAGTGAGTATGGGTGCAAGATTCGGTTGAGGCCACCAGGATAACCCATAGTGGGGGTTGGAGCCTATGAAGATTCCCAGAGGATATCCCATGTCAAGCTATGTGATGACACTCTTTCTATGACAACAGTTGGTATTTGGTTTTATGTGTATGGTTTTCTTATCATACTTGATCTATTTTATTTCTAGAAGAATGTGACCTATGTTAGTGATGTTGGAGTTGTACTTGTGTTATCCTTATGGTTGTATGGTTCATGTGATTGGTTGTGTCAGTGTGAGTTAGCCTGTGTCTAGGGGTGGATGGTCTTGTATAGGAATTCCTTGTTACTATCTCCTAGCACGGGGGGTGAGCCTTCAGGTATCACATGGTTGGGTGGAACGTGCACCTTAATCCGTTGGGTCGTCTTCTTGTTCGTGTGGATGAGATTTCCAGTTGGAGAGCTCGTGGGATCCAGTTCTTTCATGCTTTATTCTTTCCAATTATTATTGTAATTTTCTTACCCCTCATTATATCGAGGTGGAAGATGTAATTTGTAACCTTTTTTATTGGATTTACCTCATCCGGGGAATGAGAGTTGTAATCATATTGTAAATGATCGTTAATTGAAAACATGTGGTATCTCTTATGCTTTGGTGTAATTTATCATGTTTGGAATGTATGTGTATTTAATTTGTTAAGTAATTAAATGTTATGGTTTCAATTCATGTTTCTTGTTTGGGTTTTAAAGTAATCTCAGTCTCGTAACCTTAGAGGTTGTTGCAATGGGTAGTGACCTTGCATGTTAAAAAAATAAAATAAAAATTGGTATGTTTGAGTAGTTAATTGCAGCTTCCTCTAGGGTTGTGTGGCGGGCATTACAATAATTTTAAGCTATTACAAGGATAAACACACAAATAAATAAATAGATAAGAAAATATATTATAAACATATCTTAATTAAAATTTAGTATAGTATACATTATGTTCATTAAAATATATTAAAACAAAAGTGAAGATATCACTTAACTTTTGAAAAAATCTAATAATGTTGATTAAATTTTTTTTGTTTAGCTTAATAATTTATTCCATTAAATAATTAATAATAAGTTCAAAAGTGATAAATAAAATTGAAATTGAAATTACCTATATTTTCAAAGAGATAGTTCTATTAATCTTATTTATTATTTAATTTATTAAATTAAATTATAAAAGTGCTTCTATTAAAAAAAAATTTAACTATTTAACCAACAAAAATATCAAGAAAAATAAATAAATTATAAAAGTAAACTAACAAGGCATAATAAAGTCATAGGCTTAAATCCATGGTTTAATTTTCTTTTGTCATGGTATTGTCTTGGACTTTATGTACTTGTGATATTTAGATATGAATAAAAAAATTAAATTTATAAAATTATATTAATAGAGATATCATAAATACATTTTTGTAAAAGACTTTCACATATATTAATTTTTAGATGCTTATATTGAATTTGCTACATAAGATATATAAGTGTCTTGAGTCTTTTAGATAAGACATCTATGCAATTGTAATGAGTTAATCTTAGAGGTTGACTTTGAATAATTGTGTGCATATATTACTAGAGAGAAAATATTTTCTATTATAAAATTTTATGAATATTATTTTAATATATTTTTAAGCTACTACAAGGATAAACACACAAATAAATAAATAGATAAGAAAATATATTATAAACATATCTTAATTAAAATTTAGTATAATATATATTAAATTATACTTAAAAATATGTTTGTATTGAAACTTAGATTTAGTGTACATTAAAATATATTAAAACAAAAGTGAAGATATCACTTGACTTTTGAAAAAAATCTAATAATGTTGAATAAAGTTTTTTTGTTTAACTTAATAATTTATTGCATTTGCTAGGTATGTTCCTCATTTATTGAAATAACAATATTTTCCTCAAAATTATAGCTAATGGTTGGTTATATAGGTATTAGTGTCTACGTTTGGTAGGCATTCTTATGATAAGTAGGAGGTATTTTCCACAGTGTGTCAAATTGTGATATTGCTATCTGGATTCAAACTCATTGACCCATGTTTCATGAGTAGTGGTTCACAAGAACCCATCTCCCATGATAATGAATGGTCCACTTATCACTCATTGAATTTAGGTGATGCTCATAGAGGTTAAGCATTGGGCCTTCTCAGGAGGTCACCCATCCTTGTACTACTCCAACTCAAGCGAGCTTAACCATGGAGTTTTTCCCCAAGGTTAACCCCACTTAGCTTGCAACCCCATTTGCAAAACCTTCAACAAGTGTTGCACCTTATGAACCATTCATTATAAAGCCCCTTTAGCTCATCAATTGATAAGTAGGAGGTATTTTCCATAGCATGTCAAATTGTGATATTGCTATCAAGATTCAACCGTGTAGTTTTACGAGTCAAACTCATTGACCCATGTTTCATGAGTAGTGGTTCACAAGAACCCATCTCTCATGATAATGAATGGTCCACTTAGCACTCATTGCATCTAGGTGATGCTCATAAAGGTGAAGCATTGGGCCTTCTCGGGAGGTCACCTATCCCAGTACTACTCCAACTCAAGCGAGCTTAACCATGGATTTTTCCCCAAGGTTAAACTCACTTAGCTTGCAACCCCATTTGCAAAACCTTCGAAAGTGTTGCTCCTTATGAACTATTCATTATAGAGCCCCTTTAGCTCATCAGTTGATAAGTAGGAGGTATTTTCCATAGCTTGTCAAGTTGTGATATTGCTATCAAGATTCAACCATGTAGTTTTACGAGTCAAACTCATTGACCCTGTTTCATGAGTAGTGGTTCACAAGAACTCATCTCTCATGATAATGAATGGTCCACTTAGCACTCATTGCATCTAGGTGATGCTCATAGAGGTGAATCACTAGGCCTTCCCGGGAGGTCACCCATCCCATTACTACTCCAACTCAAATGAGCTCTGGAAAGATATTGTGTTTGTCTTGATAGCTACTATAGACACCTAAAATCTGACCTTATCCAACCACACCTAATTTTAACCTATCCCTGATCATTAATTAATTAATTATTCGTATTCTTATCTTAATCATTTAATTAAATAAACATTTGATATTTATTTAATTATTATCATAAATATTTATTTAATTATTATCCCTTCAATATGATCCCATCTGGTATATTGTTGTGTTCTAACAATAAGAAGGGTTAATGAACAAAGACAATCATCATAAGGCTGAGCTCTGGAAATATGACACCAAACTGGCAAAGGAAAGTGGACGGGGGAGATGAGTCACCAAATAGATCAAGAGCGCCTGCTAGGGAAAGGAACACACATTTGAACAAGAAAAATATGGAATGGTGATTGAGACTATGTTGGTGGTGGGGAAAGTTGTAAAAGAAATTGGGAATCAAACCCTAGCAGAGGATGGCAAAGTTGGCACGCAGATCTGTAATCAAACGGATGGAAGGAAAAGAGAAATTGACGATCTCTTTGGATAAGGTGCTCCACCAATATCAAGTGTGAATAAGATCCCTTTAAACCCTAGGATCCCGTGAAAATATATTTCTATTTTTCTTTGGAGAATGGGTCTTTAAACAAAGAGGTAGATAGAATGAAAGAGGTTGCATTTTTCGTAAAATGGAGAGGGAAATGTCGACTGTGTGCAAACTGATACGATGGTGATGTCAAGATGAAATATCTTCCAAATGGATTTTTTATGGTAGAATGTCCAATAGGAAGAATCGAAAGGCAGATTCTTAATGAAGGCCCTTACACAATGGATGGGGCGGGTTTCTATCTAAAAGATTGGGAACCCAATTTTGACCCGTTAAAGAAAAAAATCAAGGATCTTCCAGTCTGGTTAAGACTATATAAATTACCCTTCGAACATTGAACTTAGAAACACTGAAGGATATAGGGAACAAGATGGAAATTTTTGTGAGAGTAGACAACTTCTTGGAAGATAGGAGCTTTGGGATGTATGCCAGATTATGTATCAATGTCAAACCATTTCTTGCCCTCCCTGAAGAGTTCGAAATTAGGACAAGTTTCAGAATTTGGAGATAGAAGATAGAGAGGTAAGACCAAATGGTAATATGCACTAAGTGCCGGTACAAAGGCCAGTCGATTGAAGAATGTATAAGAGAAGAGCACATGAAGCTTTCATCTGAGGAAATGACTGCAGTTAGGGTGGAGAACCATGTTGAAATGGAGAATGAAGGGAAAGGGAAGGATTATGAAGGTAATATACAGACAGACAATGAAGAGAAGCTGGTGGAACATGGAGTTTTCGAGTCAAGGAGAGTAGATACGATGGCAGTGGAGGAAGCAATTGAGAACCGGACAATCAAAATATGGAAGATGAAAATGGTTGATAGTAGGAAGAGGGAGGTAACGTTGCACCACCAAGTCTAAAAGAGCAGGAAGAAAGGGATAACGAGTTGGAAAAGCTCCTGGATAAAGGATTTTGGTTGATGGAAGAAGAGGTAAAGAATTTAGTGGAAACAAACAAAGTGGATGAGGGAGAAGGTGAAGAAGACTCAAATCAAGAACTGTAGGATGACCTTGAGGAAGGGGAGATTGACATCATTGAAGAAAGAACCATTGAGCAAAGCTAATAAAAAATCAGGAAACCCAAATTTGGGGAAATGGCCAAAGGGGAGGGAAATAGGGAATACTTTGATAGCCACCTGAGGAGACAAAGTTAGAAACTACATGGAACCAGTTCAAGAGGAAGGAAAAGTAATATGGAGATGGAAATCCTCTAAAAACATCCAAGCACCCGAAAATCAGAAGAGATGACTATGGGAAATATTATCAACAAGGAAAATAATGGGTTTGGTGGGCGTAGATGAAATCAAATGGTGTGGTTCTAAAAAAAGGGAACTATAATGTAAACATTGGATACAAGCTAAAGGAGGTTATGATAACAAAGGAAGAATGGCCCACCCAATTGCTATGGAGCAATAAGTGTATCCCCAAAGCAGGGGTCTTTGCGTGGGCAACTATTCAGAAAGCAAGCTTCAATGGCCCACACAAATGTGTGATGTGTAAAGAGGAGGAGGAAGAGGCATACCATCTCCTCCTAAGATGTAAAGTTGCATATGCATTCTAGAAGGACCTACAAAGGAACTAAACTCATAGTCCTTGCTTCCATCAAAATCTAAAATCGTTATTCATAGCATGGCCTAGACTACACAAGGGCTTGCATTTGGCTTATGAACCCTTCCATTCTAATCTAGGAAGTTTAGAAGGAACACAATAGGAGGATATTTCAAGGAAAGGAAATGACTATAGAGAGCCTATTAAGAAAAATTAAAAGCTCAATAGTGGAAATAGGGAATAGTGCAGGAGGGAATCAAACCTTGAAGAAAAAGCTTGTTCTCCTTATGGGATGAACATATGAGAAAACAATGACTGGTCTCATCATTCCCCCTGTTTATGGGGTTTGACAGGATAATCTTGTTGTCCACCCAAGGGAGACCATACTTGGAACCCCCTAGAGGAGGGTTGGATGAAAATAAACTTTCATGGCACTTCACGAGGCAATTCGGGTGATGTAGTGGCAGGGTGTGTGATGTGAGATAGCAATGGAAAGGTATGTCTAATTGCAATTAGAAAGCATGGGAGAGCCACCAATAATGAAGTAGAATACCAATTTTCCTTACTAGGCTTGGAGATGGGACACAAACTAAAATGTCAAAACATTCACCTTGAAGGGGATTCACAAAATATTATTAACGAAATTCAGAGGAAGCACTCTTTGAACAAGATCCTAAGTAAATGGTTAGAGGAGAAAATCGAGCAATTGGAAGAATTTAAAATGTTTAAAATTTTGTATATATATCACGAAGGTAATATTTAATGGCTAATGAGGTTGCCAATGTGGCCATTAATATGGAGGTGGAAGAAGCGGTCTAGGAATCAACGGAAGCTTGGCACGAATTCCACAAGGAAATATAGGGGAGATAATAGATCATGCTACTTATTAATTGATCAAGGTGGTTAATCACGTTTGAGCATGCGAAAGTGTGGGATGTATTGAAGCTAATACGCAAATGATGAAATTCAATCCTTTTAACACAATTTTTTGGTAGCTTTCCCAAACCACATTTGGAAAGTTTAAGCTTGTAGGAATGGACACACCCATCTGTCTAAAATCAAGGTGAAGGAAAATGGCCTTCCTTGGCAATCTCTTAGAGCAGAAATGATTCTTTTAGTGGCAGATCTTCGACAATTGGTGAATTATACATATTGGTCAGGTCAAAATTGGCGAATAAATTGGAACCAATAGGGTGGACAAATCGCCCAATTATTGGTTCAATGCATTTCCATTCACCATCAATTTATTTTATGAGGCATATGTAAGTAATATTTTTGCCATAAAAATCTGTGTTTCAAATGAACCAATTAATATTTTCATCTAAAATCTCGAAAGCATGTATTAAATCACCTACATATTCACCAATACTATTAAAACAACATTATGTATCAGGACACATTTCACCAACATCATTAAATGTTCACTGTGCATAAGGACCCATTTCACCAATTAAAATTTACAAATAATTGTTATGAGGACCCATTTCTCCAATAACATTAAAAAATAATTAAATTTGAGGACACATTTCGCCAATTACTATAACACCTCCATGCTAATCGTAGGGCCATAATCACCTTGAAAATTACAATGCATGTTTTCCATCGAAGTTTGATTTTCCTAACATTTAAATGAATCATTGTATAATCATGCAAGATTCGTTAAATTTTTACTATACCATTTAAAAATCCCGCAAAATTTTTCAAATATGGATTGATATAAATACAATCAAAACTTTGATTTATTTTTACACATTTTTGTTCAATTATGAACTTGTGAGCTCTTGATTCAAAAGTTGGACTTGGAACCTTGATAATAGGCAAGTTAGAAACTTACAACTACAGAAATTCCTGCATTAAAGAATAGACAATTAGTGAAAACCTAAAGGTAAGTGATCATTTCATCATAGTACATTATAATATTATCTCTTTTCCATTCTTGCTTCAATCTTAACTTGATGATATTGAGTAGGGAATGGGATCTATATTCTATGTCCTTAAACAAGAAGACATTTTTTTCAGCTTTTATTCGAAGTGAGAGATCAAGATGTCAAGCAACAAGTGCAACAAGGGTAAGAATCCTCAGGGTGGTGAAGGGACTAGGAGGCCATCAAAACACCCAAAACATAGAGTTACCATAAATTCTTACTTTGGAATTGGCAACATGATTCTGATCTATCACATCAAGATGGAGTTACAACATCAAATTTTGTACCAAATATTAATGAAGAAGGCATTGGCAATAACTCATTGGAATATTGGATTGAGTTAATTGCATCAGATGAGGATGGAAATGTTGTAGAAGATGTTCCAAGGGACACCCTGGTTAGCCAGAATGATTTAATTTACTTAGATGAAAATGACGACATCGTAGATGATGTCATTAGCAAGAAAAGAAAAGCCAAATAAAAAACGGGGTGCAAGTGGGATATGACAAGGAATTTTCAGATTGATTGGGTGTCAAAGTACCCATTCATTGAACCAGTGGAGAGTGCAAACAAAGATGAACCTCCAACATAATACAAGTGTAAGATTTGTAGTTGGAAATGTAAAAGAGACAAGAAGTAGCTAAATCTTGACACTATAAAAAAGCATATCGATAAAGTTTATGAAAAACAAATTAGTAGTAAGATGGAAATAAAAGGAAGAATGTCTTCATGTTAAGTTTTCCCTAGAATATGATGAGCATATGCAAAGAATGGTAAAGCTTGTTGCATGTGGAGGTTCAATTGAAGCTCAATTTAGAAAAGGTAAATGGTAGGAGAAAAATTGGCAAAAACTGTTCAAATGAGTGTTGTTTTCATATTTCGTCTAGGGGATATCCTATGACAGACTACCCATAATATTTTAATTTATTATATATTTTGGATGTTCCTAACATTCCTAGTAAACATTGGTTAATAAATACTGGATGGGATTGGGTAAGTTATCTTGCTGCAGTAGAAAAATAAGATTTACAAGAGAAAATAAAAGAGTCAAACTTCATTGCATTATCTTTAGATGAAGCTATTGCGATAGATAATACTTCTTGGGTATGTATGTGTGATTGTAATCATGGTATGAGCTAAATACACCATATTCAAATGAATTTAAGACATATTTAACCCCCTAGCCTCAATCCTAATGAGATGTTCGAAAGCTCCAAAAAACCAAGAAACCATTAAACTAAGCATGAACTAAACATGAAAGCATAAAAGAAACCTAATTTAGAACTCCAAACCTTATCCCATTAGGGGAGTGGTGCATATTGATATGAAATTACGACCCTTTACCAATCCCTTGGATAAAATGAGCATCTAATCGAACTCCATTGTTGAAAGCTAAGCTAAAATGGATGAAAAAGATGAAAAAAGCTTGATAATGGATGCAAGGATGAATAAAGATAGTATTCAAACAAGCATCATAACTTTACATTAATGTAATTTGATTCATTTCTCTCCAAAATTTGAGGTATTCATAGGAGAGAAAATGAAGAATCAAGGGTCAAGATTGAATGGATCAATCAATGGTCAAGATGGAATCAAGGGTGAAGACATGGATCAAGGATTCTCATCAATGGATGAGAATCAAATATTACATGGATCAAAGAAATAGTCAAGGGATCACAATGATTCAAACAAATACACTTTCAAAGTTGTTAGAAAGTTTGTTACAGAGTTTGCTAGGAAAGAATATTCCAATTTTTTAGCCAAATAGAAGAATATTCCTAGGGAATATTCCTTATGCAAGTGGATGGGTAAAGAAAATTAGTAATTAGTTAATTAAAACAAAGTTTTAATTATGCAAGTTGAGGAATATTAGGATGCTCATTAAATAACTAATTTATTTAATGAAAAGAGGATGCAAATGGCATTTAATTCAATAATTTAGGATTATTTAATTAAATGAGAGGATATAAGTTGTTTAAATTAAATAATTTGCACTATTCAATTAAACAGGATGAATGGTTGATGTGAAAGGTGATGAATTAACCTAATAAAATTAATTAGATTAATAGATGAAAATGACGCATTTAATTAAATAACTAGGCTTATTTAATTAAACTAGCAAAAATAAGATAAATTTTAGGAAAAAATGATGTTAGTAACCAGATTCAACTCTATAATACCATTCAAGACAATTTTAAGTGTCTGTTTGCCCTCTTTTGAGTGAAAGGGGTGCATTCGTTGTTTTGGGATTGGGATAACTTCATCATATCATTCCTTATTTTTGATATAGCAAATAAACATGATGCATCAAGGTATTGATAACCAGTATGATGTTGTATCTAATACGATGGACTTTGACTCTACAAGCATATAGGA
>VDFB02064171.1:0-102353 GCA_007258455.2 Sequoia sempervirens
TTTGTATGTATGGTGACTTTACGAGGAAGGCTTATATAGTTGGTTTCTCTTTCTTTATATTTTTTGATGATTTATTTCCTATGACATGATTGAATATTATCTACAGTCCTAGTGATTGTTAAAAAGGCTTATGATATGTGATGTTTAATCATGATGGATGTCTAAGAATCAGTGATTGAAATACTACTTGACTAAAGATTGAGCTATCTGATATTTTGTCATTTAAACATCATGGAAGAAATGCTTGCAATCAATGTCTTATTAATGTAGCCTACAAGGTTTCTTTTCCTAGTTTTTTTTGTCCTATTCTTGTTATGAATTATTTTTTTACATTGGTCTATTGCAGTAATGGGGAGCATATCTAGTGAATTGATTCTTTTAGTCTCTTTGATTCTTATCCTTGTACATAACAATTTTTCTTCTATCCTATGATTCATTGATTGTTGGTTTAAAACACTCATTACAACTAACATGGATATGAATTATGATAATAGATTAATGAGGGATTATTTGAATATGAAGAATGGTTTAGGAAGGTACCATGTCCAAATGAGTCATTTTCTTGTCATGGAATGTGTTAAGAGATTTTAAAATTAATATATTCAATCTAGTTAATATTGGCACATCTAAAGCATGCCAAAGGCACTTTGGAGATATGTAATGACATAAAGAAGATTGTTAAGGTGATGTCAAGTCTTGATCCATTAGGGTAGGAAAACATAGATGCATTGGTACAAAAGGCTCCATTCAACTTGGAGGAAATGGATAATTACCTAAGGGTCTAATGTGAGATTGGACCAGGTTTATATTATGATACAAATAGCTTGGGAAAAGGGATGATGAAATGGTTAAGTATGGGAAATTTTAGCGATAAATATAACACCAAGGGAAGAACAGTAGAACTAATTTTAGCACTATGGATTAATCCAAGACTCAAAATTCCACTAAAAGGCATCCCTTACCTCTTAAATTAATTCCATAGGTGGGTTTATCCTACAATATAGTGCCATTGGTTAGCTTATCATGTGAACTTCTACTATAAGTAGGATTACCATACACTTTCATAACATGCATGTGTGGTTTCAAAAGGTTTATAAATTCTTGTGAATTTGAAAGAAAGGCATGTTTTGAATTTTTCAATAGGTGTTAGGGGTTAATTTGAATTGGTTTTAGCATTAGAGTGACAAAACTTTTGGTTTAGGTTCCATAAACAAAATATACTCATTTTTTTAGCTTCCTATTATCATCTATATATTCAATGAGCTTTTTAAAGATCATCTAAATATTCATTGCTAATAAAAATGCACAAAATTATGTGTAATAGATCCAAGGTGAGGCTTAAAGAGCCTCTTCTTTTGAAACCATTAACCAAAGAAATGCTAAGAACAATATATCAAAGAGATGAAGAATAAGGAAACTTGTATTATTAGGAAGGAAGAGATGACCTTATATAGCATGACCTCATGTTTGAGTCTCGAAACCCTCCCATATCATCAATGCATGTGTCTAGGCTAACCATGTCAAGTTTCACTCCATACAAGCACAAATTGAAAAAAATTCAATGTTGGCCCCATTCACATGTCACTATGTAGGGTCAACATGAGGAAACACTATTTTTTTGGGAATGAAATAACTAGAGATATGATCAAATAATATCCAATCATAAATAGTCATAGAGTAATTAGGATTTGATCATATGGAAATTTCTAGGAGAGCTACAATAGTTGTAACATCATGAATTAATTATGTAATGGCATAAAAATTAAAAACATCATGAATTAATTATGTAACCATATAAGTCAAATATAATTTTATCAAGAAATCAATATCCAATAGATAATATAATCGCATAACTCATACATTTCAATGTCATTGATCTTCTTCTTCATCCAATCCAGATTCGACATTGTAAGGATTGGTCATATCATCATTGATATCAGTTTTGATAATGTCATCATCCACACGGATATCATCTTCATGAAAATTAACTCTTGTACATCATCATGATCTAGTTCCTCTTCTTCGACATCTTCGTCAGACACATCATCAACTAATTGTCGATCCTGATCATCATCTACATCATCTTCTAGTTCTTTGGTATATTCTTCTTCCACCACATTATACTTTATCGACCTTCCTCTTGGATCATGTCTAACAAAAAATGACCAACCCAGTTTACCTGGAACCTCTAAGTAAAATACGTGCTCACATTGGCTTGGAAGAACATAGGGCTCATTTCTAGCTCACTTGATCAACGTTGTATTAACCATGGTAAATCCATTATCATGTTCAATAACAATTCTCTCGAGATCATTTTCATTCAATCGTAGCCTATACCATTGGATGACGAACATAACTAATTTGAAGGACTTAAAGTCACACTCAAGTATATCATCCAAAATCCCATAGTATTGATTTTTTAGACTTTTGGATGTATGTCGCTTCTAGTTGAAATATTAGTCACCTAAAAGATTACAGTTATCCTAGAATCACAAGTTTTCTTCGTGTCATCCAAATTTTTGATTCAAAATTTATGACCATTGCACCACATAGCCTTGTGGTGTTTCACCTACAATATGTCAAACATGTAAAAATTATTGCATCGTCAGTTGATAAACATATTTATTCTTAGTCGAATGTATGCAAAGAAAATAAAATCAACATATATATACATCAATATAATTGAAAATAATTAAATAATATGGGTGATTAATATATTTATGCGTACCTGTTTATCTCTTAAACCATATGCTAAATCAATTTCCCTTGGTGTAACATTGGAATCTCCATTACGATGAGCTTCTTTAACCAATGAAGCCACACCTTCCCATGTTAATACGAGACTGGATTGTTGATATCATTCAATCCATACCATCATCCAATCAAGATTGTTTGCGACTTACAAATTTAGTGCATCACACTCTTGAACAGCTATATAAAAAAAAATTGAAATTCACAAATGACATATAATTAGTTAATGACCACAGTATATGACCTTAATTTATAATTGATGTACCTAAAAACCTAACATCCAACTACCAATTATCTTATTATCTTTCGTTGTTGGATGAATTCAAGTTAAAGGAGTATGCAAAAAGATTGAATTATGACCCTGAAGGGTACATACACTCTTGTAAGAAAAAGAAAAATCTTAGTGGATACACCCATGTTCCTATACCGGGGGAAGATGTGTTTAAGAACAAAGAAGACAAAGAAGCAGGGGAGGTTATAGAAAATTTCATGGAGTTAGAGAAAATAGAGAAAAGGTTACAAGAAATGGATGATTGATCTGAAGAAGAATCTACGGGAGAAAATGAAGCACAATCAGAGTAGAGAATAGTCTCTCGAATGATGAATGATGAATATGAAGAAATCCCTAACAGGGACTTACAAGTAGCCAAGGAATTGTCTGTAGATGAAGATGATAGGCTTACAGCCTATGAATCCTTTATTTCTGATAATGAGTTTGTCAAGTCAAGAGAATTTAAATATTTTTTATATAATTATAAAGGAAAAAGGTTGAGGGAATCCATCCCAAATATTACCCCTAAAAATGAACAGCAATTGATGAAATGGTTGAAAGATTATATCGACAGTGAAATGCAGAACATGACCCCTGAAAGGGGTAGATATTTGTTACTTGATGCTAGTGTAATAGTATTTCCTTGTTGGGACCTCAGTGCCTCTTTAATTTTTGATATTTTTTTGCTTAACAAGGGAGGAGAATACAAGTTAAACATAGATGGTGTGAAATAAATTTACATAGGGTCAAGATTCAATCCTAATGAAAATTCAATGTTGATATGGGCACTATACCCACCTCACAAAAGGCCAAAGATCATCGATATCGAAAATGCCTTTGGACACATGATGACCCTTAAAGTTGGCAAAACTGGACCTATGGCTTCAAGAGGCATGGGCATAAGCATTACCAAGTTCAACAAGGCACAAATAATACAGTTGATGAAAGAAAGAAATTATTACAAAATGAAAAGTGAAAAATCAGATTTGGAAATTACAGCCATGAAAGATGCGAGAATGAGGATCACCTCTGGAACTGATATAGAGTTTGCAGAGTGAATATGAGCAATTGCAAGAAGAACATCAACAACTAGTAGAAAAGATGAAGGACCTTCAGTTTGAGACTGTGGCAATGATGTTGCACAAGAGATTTACAAACCTAAAGATATGCCTTGATGATTTTTTAGCATGTTCACAAAAAGAACTATGAAGCCATTCTTGATCATGGGAGAGTGAAAAACAGATTAGGTACTAAGAGACATGATATGCAACTACATGAGGGATCCGACACCAATTCCATCTCGACCATTGACACAATCATGAGAAATCATGACAAATATGATGAAGACTTACACTCAGAAAATGCGGGGTTTGATAATACTGTGAAGTTGGGATTACCCAAATTATGTGATAAGAATGGGTTTCTGAAGGAACGAGATGATTGGATGGATGAATGCAATAGGATACTTTAGTAAACATTGGATACTATCAAAGCAAAAGGGCTATTATTGGACGGAGCATGGAAACATATGGAATTGATGATAAAACTCGAATATGAAGCCCAAAATGCAATGCATGATGCAGATACCCATACCTTGGAGGAGTATAAAAAACATCTCTTAGGGCTAAGTCAATATTAGGAGAAGATTAAATTGTTTTATAAGTTTAATTAAGATCAGTAGTTTAATTATTTTCCAAAAGACAATCCAAAGAGACACCTTTGTTAGGTCCTCTTCTTATATATATGATATTCGAATTGTAATATTTGATCATCAACACTTTTTAAGATTTTAATACTTTTCAGCAGTGAAAGACTTATTTTCTAGAGTTATACAATATCAGTACTTTTATATTTGTGTGTGGAAGATTCTTTCATTTGGACTAGTTCTCTATTGTTTCTTTTCAAGTAATTGAAGGCAATGTAAAATGTATTCTAATTAATCTCCATAACCATCTTATAATTACCTGACTTTCCTCAATCTACCTTTCCCCATCAGGTACTCCCCTTCAAATTTTTTAATGGAGTTGGGATCCCAAATGTGATCTACATGGATCTTTGCTACGAACTTAGGAAGATATTGAGTAATGTACACCATGGTTCGGTATACCATATATCCCTCCACCATAGAACCCTCAGGATGTGCTATTTGTCTAACCAAATCCTTCAAAAATTTCAAGTGCCTCTCAACCATCCACATTGACCTTTTGTGTACAAGTCCACACAATCCAATCTCCTCAACTTGTTGTATCATGAGGTAGTGTTCTTGTGCATTGAAAAATGTCGAAGGTAGATACTTTTTCATTTCACACATTAGACGAGGAATTTTTCTCCTCCAATAATTTATATCTTATTTATGGATTTATTTAGATGATAGCCATCTACAAGGGATTCAAGGCACAAATATATTAATGAGATTTAACAAAAATATACAGTATATTACATAACAAGTAAAACAAATGGAAAATATAAGATCTATACAATGAATTGAACAAATATCTCTACTTACCTCATGTTTTTTCCAAGATCATATATAACTTGCTTGACATTGTTGTCGAAGTTGTCTAGGAGAGATAGAGGTAGAACGTACTACAACAATTATAAAATGATCTTTTCATTATTTTTCCAAAACTAGTAAACATAATACACTGAAAAGTACATGCAGTATACAAATATATATAAAATATACTAGAATAATTACCTTAATGAAGGTATAAAAATCATGCATTTTCATACCTGACCCAAATTCACCTTTCTTTGTTATGATACTGTTTATGTCATCAAATTTTTCGTATGACTTATTTTATAGCATTTCTTTGTTACTCAGTTAATAACCAAGGAAGGGTGCTTATATTAATTTGGTCTCCATCGCTATTTAATTGAATGACATTTTTCATTCCATGATTGCCTTCTTGAATGTCACTACAAATTTTGACAATTTTTTCTTTCTCATGCCCTCCATCCAATGTTTTCCATAATGTTTAAATTGTTATGTTCTTTTTGATATGCATTGTATCAAACAAATGCACAATTTGTAGCTGCTCATAGTAGGGCAACCTACTAAATTGTCTGAGATAACTTTTTAGTCCCTATGGAAGCCGACCATTAATGCCTTGACGACCTTCATGAATCACATAAGTTAAAAAAATTAACAATGACAATCATTGTCAATTACAGCATGAGTAAACAAAACACCAATATAAAAATATAAATTCAAAACGTATCATATATGATAGATAACCAATTTGATCCGATGTATAACCTTGACGATTGATTCTATTATATTCCAACTTCCATATGTGAGGTGACATTCTTCGTGGTTTTGATGTAGTCTCCTCTTTCCCATTGAAAAGATGTTTTTCAGTAGTTCGATACTTATGATTTCTATGGAGGAATTGCCTATACTCATCAAACACCTTCTTTCCTAAACTTGTTGAATGACGAGATTTCATCTTTGGACAAAAAATTGGACATGCAAATTTTCCCTTTGTTTGAAGACACGCAGAGATCATATATAATTGGATTAAATATGTCAATTTTTATAATTATATATAATGAATAGATTATTTAAAAAACATGCATGATATCTACTTCATAAAATTAAATATCGTTAAAGTACAGTTAAACGTTATAACATACTGCAAAAATGTGTTAGCCTTGGGGCATCATGAATTTTCCATACAAGCATTGCATGGAATTGAAATTTTATTTGTCCTATTGGTCTAGAGACGTCATACATAGTGACGCCATTCCATAACTTTAGTAACTCGTCAATAAGAGGATTGATATATACATTCATATCTTTAGCTTGGTACTTACCTAGTTTAATGAACATAAACATTACATAATTATTATAACCTTTTTAATAATATATATATAAATTAATGTACATCACTATTAAATGAAAAAATATAAGTCATTATGCAACAAATAAGACAAATGAGATGCTACTACGTTAAAGAAAATTGATGTAAACAAATACCTAGAAAAATCATTGCCAACATTATGTGCTCCCTCTTTGTGAAATCCATGGAGGAATGTTATTGTTGATAACAAAAAAGCCACCCGGTAAATGAATCCTGACTCTCAAATGGATTGACACCGTTCGCTGCCAATGAAAGCCTGAGATTACGAGGTTATTCTTTATAGTGTGGCCATTTTTCATCCATGTCCCTAAATGCAAAACCATCCACAAGCATTTGAAGAATGTCATCTCCACTTATATTCCATGCATGGTAATCCATAAATTGTGCTAAGCTTTCACACGTAAATAATCATTGCATACGTGGAATAATGAGAATATAATGAATAACCTTGCAAGGTACCTTTCTTGTTAGTTGATCTGCTTGATATCTACTGATATGACATTTCAGGAATTTTGTTGCAAATTCATGTTGTTTATGATATATAATATGATCATTGGGACATACATCTATTGCTTGATACTCGACTCCAATATCTTTCATAATGGCAGATAAATCTTGGTATGAGTGAGGTAAAATATTTGATGGTGGTAACAAAAATTCACCTATCAATGTACAACAAAAAAATAATTTGTTAATATAAAGAATATTAATGGTACATATTTCCTTGTATTTACTGGTATTGTGCTGTAAAAATAAATGAAAAAATATGACATATATGACATACCTTAACATCACAGTGAGATTGCGGAAGTGGATGACTATTCACTTAACAGCCTTCAAGTTCATAGGCAAAATACTGGCTGAAGGGGTTGGGAGCCTTCTGGCGGGCTGCATTATACCTTCTCTAGTATAGGTAAATCATCCAACATCGAAGTCATCTAATCATCATGATTAGTTTTCCACTTACTAAATGTCCATGGATCAATGTATTTGTACCATCATCTTCAACTATGTTTTACGGTGTATGATCATCTTCCATAGGATCATTAACTTCATCTTGATATTCCATGACTCCATGTTCCTCACTTGCAAAACCACATTCTCACAAGAACATGATAATCAATAATACCTAGGGTTGCCCATAGCATAATAATGATTGACACAAATAGAAGAAGCCATGATCATGATCAAGTGATGATTTTTGCGGGGATGAATGCGTGGCGGGATGGACCTGCCCACTTCCTCCCCTCCCTATATATCTAGGTCATGGAGTATGAGATATGGTAGCATTCCATGGAATGGATGAATTATTAGTATATGGGTCATGTGACATTATGGGATCTAATCTAATCCCTAATCTAATGGTGGCGAGTGACAGGGCAGCTCAGGCACTCTGAGATAGATGGCGATAGATCGAGGGCCGAGGGCCTACTAGAAACGTCGACTTGATAGATATTCCTATCTCCACCAGCCTATATATATTTGGGCCCATCTATCTATATTCTATCAAAGCCGCCATAGAAATTGGTTGGGCGGAACGGATGGGGCTATATAGGCAGACTATATAGGCCTTTGATCCCTGGCGGGCATCGATTGAAGCTGTTCGGAATATATTGTATTGATCCCTATAGGGCCAACGGCCCCATCTATATACGCAACATGATTTGATTGGCCCCCAGCGATAGGCGCAACATGATTGGCCCTCGTATCTAATCTATTCCATCTCCCCCTCGTCTCTGTCTGTCTCCATCCCCCAGCCGGCCGCAGGTTCCCATCCGGGTTCAGTGCGAGAAAGCGGATACTCTCTAGAATCTACAGGCTCTTCATCGAGACTCCCCCTCGAGGACCTTATCCCATATAGAATAGAGGGGGGGGCAGCCCAGCTATGCGCCCCGATCCGGTTCGGATACAGGACCTATAGATATATATGGTCACCATCACCCCGGTTCATCGGTGATCACCTATGGATTAGAGTGCAAATATGGAATAGAACATCGAGAGGCACCAATGGATGGGATGAATGAAAGCCAATCACTGTATGGTACGCTGCCCGCCCCTATAGATAGTTGATAGTTGATAGTTGGGGGGTGGGACTCAGATCCCTCGGCATAGCAGATATTGGTTCGGGGTTCGAGTTCGGCCGGTGACCGGGTTCCTTTATGTTGAGGTCGAGGGATCCATCCCCCATCCAATTTATGCTATGCTATGCTAATCAATCCCACCCAGTGAGTTGAGCAGCGTATCCTCCCCATGGCCCTCCAGACTTGAATATCAATAGGGTATCGATCATCTTATCTATGGACTGCTAGAATCCTGGGCCCATCTATCTATATGGGGGTAACTAGTCGCATGATTCATTCTATTCTATTATAGATGTGAGCCTATATCCCTATAGGCTGATGACTCCCTATCCGTAGATCATTCGTCGAGTATCAATCATTGGGGTTGTTAGCTGGCCCTAGACTAGCCTTAGGTAGTAACGACTGGCCCTAGCCTTCAATTCAAACCAAACTATCTCTGGCAAACCAAACTATCTCTGGCGGGGCCGTTGCCATATAGGGGCGGGGGAGGACCCGCTTATATCTATAGTATAGGGGCGGGAGCCTTATATAGATAGGGGGCCCCATATCTAGATAGGGGTCGGGAGATATTGTTTCATTAAGCTGGTAGTCGAAGCAGGCATTCGCATTGGTCTGCTCTCGGCCATCCTGAACCGGTATTTACAAATTCAATCAATATAAAGATATATAATGAACAACTTACCAATGGAAGATAATCATGCCCCCCTTCAACATGACCATGCTACCTACAATGTTTCTCAGCTATTGTGATTAAAAGTCTTCTCATCTTTAAGCCCTTGCAATTATTGCAAGGAAAATAACATTTACCATCACCCTTTCTTTTCAATCTAGCCCACAATCTAACAAGTGTCTCTTCATTTTTTTCCGCACTAATATTATATGACATGATTTTTCTTTACCAAGCTTGAATATTTAGATCTTCAAAAAATATCAAACTCACACTCCAATAATTTTTAATCATAGAAAGGTAACAAAATCTAATAATTCTGATATTTTGCACCAAAACAATTCAGCCTATAACCTCCACAAACTGTCACAAGTATAGAAAATTTGTAAGTATAGAGAAACACTATCACAAGTATAGATAAATTGTCGAACTCACTTTTATTTATTAAAAACCATTCATCAGAACCCAGATGAACGCTAACCATATACCCATCGGCACACAAATTAAGGAGGCTAGCCATATGTCGTCCCACAAATTGATGGAAGGGGATGGTTGACTTAACTGTATGTCGAAATAGCAACAAAAATCACGAAGCATCGCAATTTCAACGAACGTCAGGCATAAATTTTTTTAAAAATTGCAATTTTCACATTAAATACACAGGTACCCAACAATACATCTAATTATACATCTTTCGTACAAAAAAATCGTCTTATTTTGCAGTCAAATGAGTTAGTGATATTATTGGCATTGTAGTGCATGTTGGGTACATAACAATTATTCGTAGGAAAAATGGATCTGGAACAATCTAGTGAACTATTCAACTATATGATATCTCTACTTCATTCATTGATGTTAATTTGTGGGGTCCAAGTTTGGAAGAAAAAGGTGATGTGTTGGAGCGGATGTATCTTTCTGGTGATATAGTGATAGTTGCTATCTGAGATGGTCATGCAGGCTACTTTAATGTTGAAGTTATCAATACATCAACAACAGCGGCCCTTGACATTAACCCTTATATTCTTGAGGCAAACACTCTTAGATCCAAGGGCCCAATCAAAGTAGACCAAGTTGTTTCATCTTCTTCTACTCCATGTAGGCTCCATCCTTCGAATGATAGATTTAATATTTCATTTATCTTGAACAACTTCCTTGGCTTACCAGAAACTATTGAGGCCATTTTTAAAAGAAACCATTCAAATTGCAAAAACTAAGTCTTTTTGTTATCCTTCTTGCCCCTTGTTGGTTAATGGGAAATAACGCAAAAGAAAATGAGCACGGCCCCGTGCTGGTGTTTGGTTTTGTGATAATTTCCATATGCAAATCAAGGAATGCAACTATCACTATCTTCTATAGTTAAAGCTGCCAGTCTTTGGTCTATTGCTTTCGATGAAGCTTCCACTAATTTACTGCAAATTCTAGCAAAAGACCTTTATGTGTTGTAGGATAGCTCTGAGTCTACAATAGATCTTGTTGCTATGATTAAAGGCCTTGTTTGTAAAGCATACATCATTACTATCTTTATCAGAACAGATACTTACAATTCTAAGGACCAGCTTAACAAATGATTGTGAAAGAAAAAAAAGTGTATTTTGAAGTAGAGTGTAAACTTTTGCTTTCAAACATAGCAAATATGTCTACCCCTCTTGTAGAAAAAGGCTCCACTAGTGAGCCAACACTTTAATTGCTCTTTTGCACTTTCAAACATTTCTCTTAGTCTTTCTTTTTTAATGCTCACTATGGCACATGCTAATACTTTTGTTTTACAAATATGAACATAATTTATTCATATGTTTCGATATATATATTTGCACGCTCATTGACTGCCTATCCTTTTAATTTTAACATGTTGCGTCTAGATTATTTTTAGTCTGCATTGTTACCATGATTCTTGATTCCTGTTAGATGGTGGAATTTTTAGTTCTTCTATGCATATGCTAAATTCACTTCTTCCCTTTATAATCATTGAATAGTAATATTATCTTCAATGAAAAACATATAACAATAGTCAAATACTGAAAATGGTTAACAAAGAAAATTGTATAGTACTTATATATATATTTATATATATTGCGATGTTGAAACCATGTTATTCCTCTTATGATCATTCATAGATATACATTTATATCCACATGTATACATATTTTTTTTTTTATGTTTGTGTGCAATTACTTTTACCATCGGAACTAATACTTAAATAAGAAAAAATGAAAATAAATAACATCAAAGTAATAAATTTTCTACTACCATATAAAAATTGGAAAAAATATGCCATACCTAAATTTATGAACTGGTGTTTTGGTAAAGAATACTTTTTTATTGAATAGTATTAATTAAAGACATGACTAACAACTCTTTAAAAGAGGACAATCCTTTAATCTTTCATATTTTTGATAATTACTATCTAATTCATAACTTCAAGTCTGCCATGTATTTCTATGCATATGTATGTTAAAATAATCAAATAATAATCTATCAATTGATTGATTAGTCTGGAAAAAAGGTCAAATATAGATATGCATCTAGTTCTAAGAAATATAAAACTAAGACGTACAGGTAAAATTATATCGTACTTCAATTGATCTATTAAATAGGTCACCTATCAATTCAGAATTCAAGCTACATTATTTGGCACTTAATATTATAGACAAATAGGGAAATTGTAAAAGACCTATTAAAAAAACATTTACTATGTAACAATTCCCTTCTAAATTATAATTTTTTTTTTTTTTGCAATCCTTATTGACCAATGAGCAACATTTAGGAACATCCTTTGATGAACAGGTAAGCTTCATGTCATCATTTAAAACCCCACGCAAGTCTCCTATATTTCTCTGTATTATTTAGTGCCAAGTACATGGAGAATATAATAGGTGAAAAAAATACTAGCCCTAACCATATTTTTTTGATAGAAGAAATAAAATTAAATTGCAATTGCTCATATGGTAATGAGTATAACACCAACAATGTGCAGAGATAACTAGAAACAATAAATAAAGGGTGAAAACTATATGTGTATATGTATATGTGGGTATGTGCAAGATCATGATGGGCCAAAAAGTGGCAATATGATGGGTATGTGTAGGGTAAGTGGCTGACGACTTTATTTTTACCCAAAACTAATTAAACAAAAAGGGTTTTTAAAGGAGAATCTCAACTTTCCACCAATATAAATTATGCTTTACTTTGAATTTAATAAATAATTATTATTCATTTTCTATTTGAATTATGACTAAAGTCCTGATTGATAGGCTGATTGAAAAACATCTATAGCTTTCAAATGGTATCACATTTTTTGAATCTAAAACATGTGTCACATTATATGCTTCACATAATATAGGATTAAAAAAATATTGAAGTTCATGAAGTTTTGACCAAGTTAAGGTGGTCAGACATACAAGTTCTTATATTTTTTAAAATTTGTAATAAAAAATTCATAATTACTTATTTACTTGGAAAAAAATTACAAAAAAATATGCATCACATCGAGACATGAGTCCTCTACTTATATCTAAAATCTTATACAAAAATATTATCATTTTAATGCGGTTATGGTGGTCAGACAGACACCTACTTCTTATTTTCTCCCTGAAATTTAAGTACTACTACATTAAAATTTCAAATTTTCACCAAATAGTTTTTTTAAAAAAATAAACCTAGTAGTTTACAAACTAAATTTAATTTGCTACAAATTCTATTCTTACGTATTATTGAAATAATATAGATAACTTATTCAAATTCTTACGTCAAGTTGCCTAACTTTGACTTTTCTGAATTTTTCGCCACTTAAGGGTCTGTTTTTTCCATGATGATCCTACAGATACCCATGTATATGTATATGTATATGTATATGTGTATGTGTATGTATGTATGCATATATGTATGTATATGTATATGTATATGTGTATGTGTATGTGTATGTATGTATGCATATATGTATGTATATGTATGTGTATGTATATATGTATATGTATATGTATATGTATATATATGTATATGAATATGTATGTATATGTATATGCATGTGTATGTGTATGCATATGTATATGTATAATATTGATCTATAGAATTCTCTTTTGAGCATTTTATTTCATTTTTTGCTTAATATATGATAACACCCCATGCAATTTGTGAGGCCTTGCCCGGGCCTGCTCACAAGAATGATGGACTTTATTGACCATATGGATTGGTGGTAATAGAGTTGGTTTCCTTGCTCAACGGGTACAAAATGGTGTAAACCTGTCATGCACCTCCACTGGTTGGAAAATCGGATGTTTTAACAAGTGTTGTCCTCTACAATCTACACTGTCTTGTCCCCCTATTGTTTTTGTATGTTGTTTTTCCACTATCTTTTTGGTTGTTCCATACACATCTAACCATAGATATATATTTTGATAGATTCAAGTAAAATTTTAATTTGCACTAATATGATGTTGACTTCGATGCAAGCATGGATGGACAAGCAGATATGAAGCCCATCCATGGAAAAATTCATGAGTAAAAGCTTCCCGTAGTTGTAAGAATAATCAACATTTGTTTTATAATTTATATTTTACTGACTTATACATTGACCTCTTTCATTTCTACAGAGCTACATATCCTCCAGTAGATACGAAAGTTATACATTCACTCTTTTTCTTTCTGCATGGCTAGATACATTCCAATACATACCAAAATCAGGTATGTTTATAAATTTATTTGTATACATTGTATTCTTTCAAGCAAAAAATTTGCTATTTCTTTGATGTCTTCCATTTAATGATATCTTTGTATTTTATCTATGGAATTTTTTCTTCTTTCAAACAACACCTCCTGTATATTCTTCTTTTCCTATATTTATGAACATTACAAATAGGTTCCATTAACTGTATGTCAAAATGAATGCTTTGAAACATACACAGATACATATATACATTAATATATTGAAGACAAATCGATTAATTGTATAAGAGGTATTGGAATAACAATTATTTGTTGCTGAATACTATACACAACCATTCATCTTCCACATATCCAAGACACCAACTCCACCACTTCCAAGCCTCATAATTACCAAGCTCCATCTCACCACAAAAAAACCCAGTCAAGTCCTCTATGGGCGGGCACCCCTAGCATCGAAAAATCCAATTCACAGATGCGCTGACAAGAATCCTGGTGGAACTTCAAGCAAAATCTTCCACATGCTCGACTGCAATAGCCATAGTGTATTCTACACATTGTAGGTGTGCATGTCTCTACAATTATATTTTCAACTTATCGAAAAAATATGTTTTCCAGTTTTTGTATTTTTCTATAATATTTAGTGCTAGACAATGTAGCTTGAATTTTGAATTGACAAGGAAACTATTACATAAATTACTTATCTTCCATCCATATGTTTCATGATATAGAGAAATTGTAAAAGAATTATTAGATAAAAACTTTAAGAATTAGATATAAACAATAGATAATATGCCAAATCAATTATTTAAACCCACTTGGTTATGGAAATACCTATTTTCTCTATGTTGAAATGAAGGATTTTGGAACCTAAATCCTTCCTTGCCCTTTAAGGGTTTTTCACCTAAAAGGGGAAAGATGGGCCAAAATGCACAATGTTTCACTCAAGATTAATTTAAGGATGAATGAGATATTGATATGAAGTGTGTGTAGATGTGTTTGAATGCTTACAAATGCAAATAAGTGAATGTAAATTAATCTAATGCAAGATTTTGGAAAACACAGTGTTGATTGCAAATATGAACTAAAAACTTACATAAATGATAACAAAAATTGATGAGACTTATCAGAGTGCACCTGGAGGCATATTACTATTGTTGGAGGGTTCTGCAATGTCCCTGAAGTCACTCTTAATGGCCACTAGGACTAATTCGCCATGCATGGTGAATTAGTCATGCTTCTGATGAAAAGTTTAGGAAACCTGTTTCTGACTGCTCGGAGCTGACTTCTGACAAAACCACTTTTTAGGCCTACAGATGGGAATCCTTCACCATGGGTGGAGAATTAGTCCACCTATAGGAATCTATAAAATTAGGAGTTGATTTTGTGGAGCTAGATCTGCACTTCTTCTTCCTATAGGTGTCTGTTTCTAAAATTGTCAGATTTGGATTTGAAAAATGACTTTTTGTTGATATTTTGGCTTGAATAATGAATAGATGACCTGAATGAATTTGCAACTTGATCTTCAATTATTTCCAAGCTTCGAAAGGACCTAAATATGCAAAAAAATAAGAAAAAATAGAGATATGTTGAATGTTAGGGCATGGGGGTTTGCCTAGGTCAAACCCCTTTTAGGTAATCAAACCAAAATGATGAAATAAATGAATAAATCATGCAACAATGGATTAGATTACCTTTCCATGATGATTGATCTTGAAATTTTACAACAATACATGAAGATTCACCCCTTGAATGCTTTACAAAAGCTAACTTGATGACTTCTAATTAAGAAACCCCAACTTGCTTGACTTGGATGAGAAGATAGATGATGAATTAATGATGAGAGAAGTATAAATGAGTTGTTATATGTAAAATGAGGAGAAAAACACTTAGTTATAGACAATTTTTCCTTAGTATCCTGATTATACCTCATCAAAGGCTGACATGTAGTGAAATTAAACATTAAATTTCACTTTTTCCTTCTCAAAGGTCAAAATGGGGCCAGATAGGACACATTTGCCACACATGGTGAATGGGTCCCACCTGGATGGGACTAATTCGTCATGCATGGTGAATGGGTCCCACAGGGGCCATTCCAATAGCTAAGAAGGTAGGAGATAAGGAAATGAGGTTTAAATTGCAACTTTGTTGGGTATTTGATCAATTAAAGCCTCATGATGCATAATGTGGATTAATAGGGGCCTATTAATGATGATGTGAATGTCAAATAGGGCTTGGGACACATAAATCAATGCGAAAGTGTGATTAAATATAATTTACAACACTAAAATAAGGTCCATTAAGTCTAGAAAAGTGTGAAAGTATCTTATAACACTTTACAACACCTTTACAAGACGTCATTAAAAGCATGTTATTCGATTTGCAAGGGTCCAAGGCCCAGTGTGGATGCATAAAATGCCTCACAACACTAGATTAAGACCTCATTAAGTCCATTTTATCATGAATTATCCCATGTCAAGAAAAGGGTCATTGTTTCTATGGCACATTTAGCCCCCACTTTAGTGAGAGGATGAACTTCCTTCAAACTCACACGAAAGTAGACATTCAAGAGAGATCCTCATGCTCAAATGCAGATGACAAAGAATGAAAAATTTCAAGGAGGTTGTGCAAGCCCCCAGGATCCAAGATCCTAAGTCAAACCATCAAGATACAAAATCATGCATTGACAAGAATAAAGAAGATGAAAATGAAAAGGTGGATCAAGCTTCGATCGTTTGTCTAGGTAGTTGTGGATTATATCTAGGTTGTTTGTCTAGAAAGAAGATGCATACTCACTCTGGGGCCATAGAACTTCTAGTTGTTTGGGGGGTGAGAAGGCCCAAAAGAAGTGGTTTGGTGAGAAATTCATGCTAGTGTGTCGGCTTCCCATTATACAAACCATACCAAAGTTATGCTCCTAATAACAATGATAAGGCACCACAATGTAATGTTTATGTAAAGAATTTTGCTAAAGGGTATTTTTCTTTGTTCATGCAAGGTCTCGTCTTAGGGAACATTATGCTTAATTTCTCCAAGAGAGGATAAGTCAAAAGGAGTATCACACTCTTGGAGGGAATCAAGCCCAATGACTTCACCAAAAAAATGATGCATCATAAGAAGAAAGAAATCATGCAATTAAATGTGAGTGGTGATATATGCCCCCACTTTAAAGTAGTTGCGAGCACCTGTTGCATGAGAAATTTATTTAAAGTAGAAGAAGAGGACATGAGAGCTTACTCAGAAATCCCTATGCCAAGTCATATGTTTTCGGTAAACTACGTCATGAAAGAGGGAAGTATTTTATATTCAATCCAACTTAAGGCATGTCGTCCACATCCCAAGCTTTCTCTAATGTATTCATGAAAAGTTAACGACTACCAAAGGAGGAAACAACAAGTGACATATGAGGGCAAGACTAGCAAACTCCTTGCCCCCACTTAGTGCAGGACAAAGGTGAGCCTAGAATGGATGAAAGTGAGTATCAAGTAAAGGAATTAGGTGTTCCCGCACAAGGAAGAGCACCACACTCCTTGAAAGGTTGAATATTATTGTTGTGCAAAGTGTTTTGAGATAAGGGAGATACCCATAGATCTTTCTTGAAAGAGTATGATATGCTGGTTTTGTTCATGTGTTTATTACATCCATGTGTAGGAGGAAGATTGTAACCGATACCATAACAATCATCCAATTGAGATGAAGGGGGTGTGTGTTTGTGATAAGGATTGGTTCCTTTACAAGAACACAAATCATTGTTAATGTGATGTGTAATTACTTCATGAGGGATGGGAGTTATATTGCCCCCATCACCACCATGGGGTGAGTTGGTAGAACTAAGTTGAGTGAATGGAACACAAGGTTGTTTGGATGGAAAGTGAGATATTGCACACGCTCCCTTAAAGGTAGGTGTGAAACTCAAATCACTACTAGAACTTTTGTCTAAGAATGAATTGTTTGTATATGACTCTTTGGACCATGAGGGTGAGATTTTGGAGATGTTATGGAAAGGAGGTGTAGAATCTGATGACCCCCAATTATCATGTAAGAGTTTTGTTGTACGTGAAGAATTAGCGTCAACTTGTATAGGTTCATGTTTTGATCTAGGAATGAAAGGATTAGCAGAGTGGGAAGTTCTTTGATCAGTGGACACATACCTTCGCTCATCTGCATCAATTGTGTATATCTTGTTGTTGTATCCAAACATCATGACAGGGTGAAGGGTAGATGGGGCTCCTTTCATATGATGAATCCATGGTCTCCCTAGGATAAGATTGTATGGAAGAGGTTCTTGCATGATATGAATGGAGGTAGGAAACATGACAATTCCAACCTCAATAGGTAATGTGATCATCCCAAGTGGTTCCCTATGAATATTGTCAAAATGAACATCATTAAGTTGAAAAAGCTTTTTTTCCATTCCAAGTTTGTGTATGAGGTCCATGCTACAAAAAATAATTTCTGATCCATTGTCGATGAGAGTGTGCCTAGTAATTAGAGTGTCATTAATGATCACCTTTATCATCAAGGGATCATTTTTGTGTTGAATCTCAAGTGGGGGCAATTCCATTTTAGGGAATGTGATTTCTGACCAGGTGGCTTGTATTGGATGAGAGGAGGATGTGACATGATTCGGTTTCATGTAAGATTTAATCTCTTCCTTCTATATTTCAAACATTTCATGGAAGAGAAGTTTCATTTTTGGTGAAAGTTGAATGAGCTCCCATACAGATATATTAGCAGGAGTCTTTTTAAGATCTTCAACACTAGGAAATTTTTGAGGAAATGGTGATGGTGTAGGAGTGTTGTGTGGTCCCTTAGATGTTTGAGCCACTAAGTTACAACTTAGCGGTTGCAAAACATTGTTATGAGTAGATTGCATCATGGATTTCAAGACATCTCTAATTTTTTTATGTATTTCACTAATGGAAGGTGACTTAGGAATCTCACTATTTAAAGGAGATCTCACTTGTGTCGTCAGAACCTCAAAAAAAAATTCTAGATTGCCATGATGTGTTGGTGAAGTGGATTCTAATGCCACTTGATTATCCTTATCAAGGGAAGGGTTAGTGGTTGAAGGATATGTGTCAATGTTCATATATGTTTGTACATGACATTCTCCCTAGAAGGAGAGTTTTTAAGAGAACAACAAGAAAAATGTTTGTGACATTCATAGGTTGGTTCTTCTAAAAGGACTTCATCGAAAGTAGGGGAATGATCAATGGTTGAAGATTTGTTTTCAAGAGGGGTTTACCTAGGTGAAGGGGGACAACTAAGATATTCATGACCTTCATCGATTGTGTTGTCTAACGTCGACGTATCTACTTCACAACTAGGAGAGATACTAGAAGAAGAACAAATGTTATTGTCCTAATTGTTTAAGGTTGTGGTATGTTGGTTGTGATTGTGTTGTCCACTAAGAGAGGTAAAAGGAGAGAAAAAACAAGGATCCTCACAACTCTCATTAATTAATTCTTCTACAAAAATATCTTCATCACCAAGAGGAGAGATATTATGAGAAGAACAAGTATGATCATTAGGAATGGCCCAAGTTGTAGTCTCTTTCACTAAAACACTCTTATAGGTAGGGGATAGGAAATTTTTCCTAACATGTCTACATATGTAAGGTACTAGCATTGTTTGAATAAGAATGAAAAGCACATGTAACCATGTCATGCAATGTTTCAGCAATATGAACAATGTATATGCAAAGGTACAAAACATTCTTATCCAATATATTCAATATTTGAAGAATGCAAATAATGGACATGCAAGAATGAAAAGTATGTTTAACAAAATTATGCAAATTTTTAGGAATAGAAACATTGAATATGCAAAACTGAAAAGTACCTTTATCAATGTTATGCAAAATTCCAGAAATGGAAGCATGTTCAGATGTAAGGATGTGTGCAAATGAAGTGATTTAAAGAATGAGTAATCTAAAATGATGTTTTTGAGCTAAATGCATTAAAAAAATGGTCCAGAAACTTTCCAGACTTATACTATATGATACTAGGAGGCTTAGGAAGCACATAAATGAGGTTTCTGATGCAGTAACAAACAGTCCAAAATCTAGACAAGGACTGATTCATCCAACATGGCGAATGAGTCCCAGTACTAGTTTTTTACAATATTTTTAGAAAATTTGAATTGCTTTTCATGTGTTTAATGTTGTAAGATGCAGAACTAAGATGGAGATGAATTTCAGAGTTTTTTAGGGAGATTGTATGCAAAAATGCAAGCTAAATACACTTTTTTCTAATACAAGAATTTGAAACCCTAGATGCAAATTAACCAATGCAACTCTAATGCAAGCTAGGATTACGATGAAAATGGACTCTAAATAAGAAAAAAAAGTGTTCTAAAAGTAGGTTCACCAAAATGAAATGAAGGATTTTGGCACCTAAACCCTTCCTTCCTCTTTAAGGGTTTTTCACCTAAAAGGGGAAAGATGGGCCAAAATGCACAATGTTTCACTCAAGATTAATGTAAGGATGAATGAGATATTAATGTGAAGTGTGTGCAGATGTATTTGATTGGCACCTAAATCCTTCCTTCCTCTTTAAGGGTTTTTCACCTAAAAGGGGAAAGATGGGCCAAAATGCACAATGTTTCACTCAAGATTAATGTAAGGATGAATGAGATATTGATGTGAAGTGTGTGTAGATGTGTTTGAATGCTTAAAAATGAAAATAAGTGAATGTAAATTAATCTAATGCAAGATTCTGGAAAACACAGTGTTGATTGCAAATATGAACTAAAAACTTAAGTAAATGATAACAAAAATTGATGAGAATTATCAGAGTGCACTTGGAGGCAGATTACTATTGCTGGGGGGTTCTAGAATGTCCCTAAAGCCACTATTAATGTCCACTAGGACTGATTTTACATGCATGGTGAATTACTTCTACTTCTGATGAAAAGTTTAGGAAACATGTTTTTGACTGTTGGGAGTTGAATTATTACAAAATCACTTTTCAAGCCTACATATGGGACTCATTCGCCATTGGTGGTGAATTAGACGACCTACAACAATTTTCAAAATTAGGAGTTGATTCTGTGGAGCTACATTTGCACTTCTTCTTCCTACAAGTGTTTGCTTCTACAAATTGTCGGATTCGGGTCTGAAAATGACTTTTTGTTGATATTTTGGCTTGAATAATGAAGAGATGACTTGAATGACTTTGCAACTTGATCTTCAAATATTTCCAAGCTTCCAAAGGACCTAATTATGCAAAAAAAAAAGACAAAAGAGAGATATGTTGAATGTTAGGGAAAGGGGGTTTGCCTAGGTCAAACCCCTTTTAGGTAATTAAACCAAAATAATAAAATAAATGAATAAATCATGCAAAAATGGAGTAGATTACCTTGCCATGATGATTTATCTTGAAAGTATACAACAATACATGAAGATTTAGCCCTTGAATTCTTTAGAAAGCTAACTTGATGACTTCTAATGAAGAAACCCTAGCTTGCTTGACTTGGATGAGAAGATAGATCATGAATAAATGATGAATGATGAGAGATGTAAAAATGAGTTGTTAGATGTAAAATGAGGAGAGAAAAAAACTTATTTATAGACAATTGTGCCTTAGTATCCCGATTATACCTCATCACAGGCTGACATGTAGTGAAATTAAACTTTAGATTTCACTTTTTCCTGCTCAAAGGTCAAAATGGGGCCAAATAGTACTCATTTTCTACACATGGAAAATGGGTCCCATAGGGGCCATTCCAACAGCTAAGAAGGTAGGACATAAGGAAATAAGGTTTATATTACAACTTTGTCAGGTATTTGATCAATTAAAGCCTCAAGATGCATAATGTGGGTTAATATGGGCCTATTAATGATGATGTGAATGTAAAATATGGCTTGGGACACATAAATCAATGTGAAAATGTGATTAAATACACTTTACAATACTAAAATAAGGTCCATTAAGTCTAGAAAATTGTGAAAGTATCTTACAAAACTTTACAACACCTTTACAAGACATCATTAAAAGCATATTATTCGATTTGCAAGGGTCCAAGAACTAGTGTGGATGCATAAAATGTATCACAACACTAGATTAAGACCTTATTAAGTCCATTTTATCATGAATTATTCCATGTCAAGCAAAGGGTCCTTTTTCTACGACACATGTTATCGCAACAATTATATGACAAAATAATGTGTCCAAATTGCATATAACACCATAGACTTAATTGGAAATTAGAGCTACATTGCTTTGTATTCAAACCTATGAACACATCAATTATACAAAATACCCATGTCTAACGACTTGGAAATTCCACAGTACAACAGTTCTAAAACCCTCAAATCTGCTATAGAATAGACCCGAGGGTAATGATTCTTACAATAGTCCGATACCGGACCAACACAACAATGGATCTTTTGACAATGCAACTTAATCAATATATTTTCTTGTCATTCAAACAAGAAAAATAACATAAATAAATAGTTTGTTATAAGGAGCATCAAACAGACGATGGAAAAAGAATATCATGCAACATATTGGTTCAAGACAACCAGTCTATGTAACAGTTGTAAGAGGTATTATGATAATACTTAAGAATCAAATGTATGTCGTTCTTCGTTGTTTTCCTAAATAGTTATTTTACAATTTACCTATATCTCTATAATATTTACTCCTGTCAAAGTATACTCCAAAATATGTAAGGAAATATGTTGATTCAATTGCATTTTCAGAAGAGCTATTGTGGCGTTATGAATATGTTACACATACTCCAGAATTAAATGCTATGTGCTTAACATCATCTGAATGCTACATCATTCAATGCTATCATTGTATTGTAGTGATTTTCAAACAATGTAGAAAATACTCAGTCTACATAAATGCGAATAAACATACTATACAAATCTAAGTTAATCATTTATGCAAAATACCCATGTAAAATGACTTGCAGATTTTGTAGAAAAATAGTTTTAAAACCCTCAAATATAGTAAAAAAATAGAGCTGAAGGTGATGATTTTAACAATAGTTTGTTATGAAAGAAACACAACAATGGCTCTTTCCACAATACAACATAATCAAAGTATACTTTCCTACACTGCAATGTTGAATAATGCATTCAATTTGTTCACTGTCCTCGTACAACAATGACAGGATGCATTAACCCTCACACGAGCAAACACTTACCATTCAACTTTTGCGTACCAAGCCCGCCAACTTCACCACCGCTAGCCCACATAGACACAAAGCTACACATGCCATAAAAAAAACCACTCAAGTCACCGTCGACTGACACATCTTCGTCGCTGACAAATCCAATTCATGGCTGGCCTAATGAAAAACCATGGCTCAATATATTTTCTTCCCATACAAACAACAAAACAATGGAAATTAATAGTTTGTTATAAGGAGGTTGAAACATATCAAGGGAAAACAATAACATGCAACATATTGGTACAAGACAAGCAATCTATGTAACAGTTGTAAGAGGTATTAGGATCATACTTAAGAATCAGACATATGTTGTTCTTCAGTGATTTCCTAATAGTTCTCTTACAAATTACATGTTTCTCTATAATATTTAGTGCCAAATAATGGAGCACATACTTAGAATATATGCATATATATATATATATATATGCATATATAATGTATATATATATATGCATATATATATATATCTATATCTATATATATACATACATATATATATATGTATGTATATATATATATATGTATATCCATATACATATATATATATGCATATATATATAATATATGTATATATATGTAGCATACATATATATGTATCTATATATATATATATAATACATATATATCTATATATATTGCATATGTATTTATATGTTGTATATATGCATATATATACATATATATATATATATATATGGGTGATACACATGTATACATGTATACTGCATATATATGTGTATGTGTTATATATATATACATATATATATGTAGTATATATATATGTATATATGCTATATATATGTATATATATGCATGTATATAATGTATATGTTATATGTATGTATGTATATATATATATATATATATATATATATATATTATATATATGATATCTATGTATGTATATATATATCATATATGATATATATATAGATATATATATATATCTATATATATAGATATATATATATCTATATATATAGATATATATATATATATCTATATATACTCCTGCCATTGTGGTGCGATGGTGCACTAGGAACTAAATGCAATATTCAATGTTGTAGTGTGGAAAAGTATGCTCCAAAATATGTAAGAAAATATATTGATTCAGTTGCATTTCCATAAGAGTCGTTGCAACATTATGAATATGTTATGTACACATACTACACAATAAAATACTTTGTTCTTAACAACATATCAAAGCTATATCATTGAATGTGATGGTTGTATTGTACCAAACAAGTATTATTCTATACAATTCCTCTATTTTTATTCAATATGTACTACCAACACTACACACCCACCAAACTAATTTTATCTCCAATATGTTTATACTTTCATACTAACTCTCTTCATATATATATATATATCCAATCAATCCTATGGTAATCTATAATTGCTCCTATGTCAATAGGTGTAATCACAAAGATGCACACAGATAACGAAAACAACAAACATAGGTCGATAAAATTACTAACTCTAACCATATTTTTTGACAAAAGAATGAAGATTTAACTACAATTTCTTCTATGGTAATGGGTTCAACACCAAAGATACATAGAGATAACCACAAACAATAAACGAAAGATTCACAAAGATAACACACAATCACTCCTATGTTAATCTGCAATTGCTCATATCTTAATGGGTGTAACATAAAAGATGCATAGAGACAAGTGTTTGCCTGTGTAAGCAATTTTAATTAGATAGGCCAACTCAGATTACATGGACTACTTTTCTTGTATCAATATGTTTCATGGGGGTTTCGATCATGTGTTATTTATCTCTAATTCTTAAAGTGTTTTCCTAATAGTTCTTATACAATTTCTCTATATTATCGACTAGCTTGAATTTTCAATCAAGAAGCCAACTATTACATAGATTGCTTTCTTTCTATCAATATCTTTTATGATATTATTTTTCCCATAGTCCCACAAAGCAAAATTTGCATTATGTATCAGTAGGCAGTCTATGTAACAATTTCCCTGTTAATTTGATGACCATTTTTACTATATTCTCCCTAAGATTGTAGTTGTATTTCTAATACTACTAGACTTAAACTTACTTTGTCCACATGCATTTACTTCATCCACCCCCTTTGTACAACAATGATTATCTCCAATATGCCTATGCTTTCATACTAAGCATTTGCATATATATATATATATATATGCAATTACTCCTATGTTAATCTGCCATCGCTCCTATCTTAATGGGTATAATGCCAAAGATGCACAGAGATAACTAAAACAATAAACCAAAGGCGATAAAATTACTAGCGTTGACCATATTTTTTGATGAAAGAAAGAACATTTAACTACAATTGCTCCTATAAATGTAATGCCCCGCCATGCAACCCCAAAGGAACTAACATACAAGCATTTAAGGCACAATTTTTTTTTAAAGAAATAATATGCAACAACATACATCACATGAAATGAACATTATAAGTACAACATATAACAAAGTTCCTTGGGGTCACATAGTTGCATCACTTTTCATAACACCATCTTACATTACATGAGGGATAGACATACACCCAATGAAATGACCCGAACATGGATCATGCATTAACAATAAGAAGATACATAGCTTCAAGGTTAACATTAATACAATATTGTTTCCCAACATCTATGGAAAGGATAATATCATGGAAAGATAAATCTGAAGTTGAAAGAATACAAAGCTATGAGCTGGATCGAATTCTGACATCACTTAGAATTCATTGCAACAGGTACAACCTTGCGCATCTCGAACCTTCGGATGGGGACCCAATGGGGTGCGTAGCACATTCCACCCGACCACCCCCGTGCTTGGAGTAAACAAGAAAGATCCTCACCCAAGAAGTCAAAAGAACCAAAGATAAACAAGACTCCACAGAAGAGATAACAAATCACAAGATATAAACCCATAACATTGCCAGCACATAACCAAAACAAGAGTAATAAAATGTCCAACAAAATCAATCACAAATATTATAGATCAACACTAAAAAACCATAAGAGGTGTCGACAACAATAGAATCCAAGAACTCTCCAAAAGAGATTGTAAAATCAACCAACAATAAATATCCAAGGTACCTTTCATCCACATCAATAAACAACAACGATAATAACCAACTATAAGAGACAACTCCAGAGGAAACAGAACAAGAGAGACAAAGGGCATAGTGGGAGAGTGTCATCGCATGACCTTACATGAATTCGCCAGACTACCTATCACCAGGTGCCGCCTCCATCGATACATGGATTATCCAGACAACCTAGCTCAAGGAGCCGCCTCCATCTATGGTTATCCAGACATCCTATTTCAAGGTGCCGCCCCATAGGGTTGCTCATGCGGAGCCACTTACCTTTCACAAAGACAAGGTAGTGACCTTACCAACCAGGTCTTCCCACCCATCCTTAGCCTTTGAGAGTGCTAACGGTAGGGTGAGGTGCATGTTTTTATCTTGTTATGTGTTAACTAACCCAACCCACTAGATACATTAATTAGGTTATCACTTATTTACGGAAACTCTTTCAAGGGTGACCACTTGTACTCTGGCCCCAAGAAGAGCCACTCTCCCCTATGGTTACCCTAACATCAAAGAAACCAACAGGTGTACCCCAATTCTCAAGAAATAAAGGCATTCTTTATAAAACATAACACACGATGCATGACCATCTCGTGGCTATCCAAGCATCAAAATCCATAAACTAGGAGGTACCACCCACATAAAAATTCACGAGGTAAGAAGATAGAGAAAAAGGTGCAACAACAACAACGTGCACACACACACCCCTTCCCCTAGCCTCTGGAGGTACATAAACATCTACCCAAGACCCAAAATAACTTGAAATGTCCAAATCAAGTTATACCTTCAAACTATACCAAAAGTTCAACCTAAATTAGACATAAGACATATCAAATAAAAATTCCATCACTCAGCATCAAGCAAGATAAATCAACTCATGCAATCAAGAACCACTTCTGTAAATAAAAGTCATCACTCCTACTAGCACAATTACAAGTTCAGTCCAACTCTTGTGAACAACGCATTACAATTAACGTCGCGACATGTGACTACACTTATTAACAATCCTACTATGACATAATTAAGAATGAAGTCTCTATTCAAAATACTATGTTTCATTTGTTTAAGTTCAATCAACTACCAAAATAAAATCCAATAAAGATATTAATTACTCCAATTTTTCCCTATTACTAACATAACTATTCCACTTGTAACAAATTGAATTAAGAATAAACCAATCCATCAATATTCACACAACTAATAAACAAATAAGATAAAGCAATTTCCTCTCAACAATAAATGGTAACAAAATTTGTCTCAGTGAAATCCACAATCACAACTTAGCTAAACGTAAATAGTAGTGACAAAGTTTCAACTCAAACCAAATGACAATATGTACAACGAATTTAATATATATACCTTTCCAACTAAAAAGAAATTTCCAACTTTAAAATTCTTTAACTAAATACAATTTCCTACTCAACTAACTAACGTAGAATAGTTACAAATGGAGTTAGCATTTACTAAATACCTAATCCTCACATACTATTCAATCTATAATTTTATTTTATTTTATTTTTTTTATAGAAAGAAATTTTAATACAATAAATATATATTACGATTACATGTGTATATATCTATATACAATATAGTTAAAAGAATAAAATTCCAATTCAAAATTCTTTAATTGCTAATATTTGCTTCCCACTATCTAAACACAAGCCAATCTGTTATTTTATTTCTGTTTCCTCAATGCACAATACTTGGAAACTAAAAGCGAACTAAGGGAAGGACGGCCACGAATTTTTTAGTTAACATATAACAATGCCCTAACGTATTCCCGACATTATACATCACAACAATAGTATACAAGGGCAAGACACACACTTGGTTCACGGGAAACTTCCAGTACTGAGGTCACAGGGAAAGCAAATACCAGAGGCCAAGAAGGCAGACCAAAAAAAAACGTGACATGAGAACGGGAATGGCTGCATCTACTTCACCATTGGTAACCCTTCTGGCTAACAAGCAGATGAGTATGTGGCGCGTATGGTTGTGTGCATAAAATGTACAGACTTTCAAATAAGAACCAAGTAATACCGGGTTTGCAGATAGAATAAAACTCTTTAAGCAAGACAATGAAAGATACACAAAGATATGGAAATCACTTTAAAACGCCCCACACACAACCTTCAAACTCAGCTTCTCCAAACCTGGCTTTCATATAATAAAAGTATTCTCACCACAAAATCACAGATGCGTGGGTCAGAATTCTATAGAGTGCAAAAGATGTAAGTATAGAAGGCAGCGACAGGCAGCATCATACAGATTTTGCAAGGCAAAAGAATTAGAAGCTTGAAACACGCAATATTAAAAAGGAACAAGCTATCGAATTAAAAATATAGACCCAGGGTAGGAAGGCGCCATCACCAACAAAGAACACAGGGGAGACAGCGCTATTGTGCAGCAATCAAGTTACCAGGCATACAGACTCTGCACCAAAAGGATTGCGCCAGAAAGCTCTCAAAAATTTTGAATCAAGGGTGCACTCGAATTCATATTCTAACACTCTAAGGTTTGCTTGTGTTCTAGGCGTACGCAGATAAGTAGTGATGAGGATTGCACATCAGTAACCCTTATTGCTTTACATAGTCAATTGATCGATAGGCGTGCGCAGCTGAAGGGAGAAATGCAGCGTACAACGCAAGCCACAGTCCAAACAAATATCGATTCAAGCAGGTGGTTTGAATTATCACTGCACACAGAGGTTTGTTTTCACTCGGTTTTGGATAGATACAGAACTCTTGTGGAGACTATCGATGGTGCTAAATAAAGCAATCAGAAAGATGGGTTCACACACCATTAATGGGAAAGCTGTATTAGCTAACCAACTGTAATGAAGAGACGTCCAACAGCAACAACATGCAAGGGACACCACAAATCGATTTCATGGAGAGTTATAACGCATGCTAAGGGTAACTCTCATGCTACAAAACAATTAAGGTAAAAACAAAACCACGCTTATTGACATGTATGGTAAACAAAACTCGCAGACATGCTAGAACACCAAAATTTTGAATTCCAATCAAGACCAACGATATGCAATTCAGCCCATTCATTATCATCACAGAATTTAAAACTAGAAGTGATGGAACCTGGCTTTCGTGGCTTGACAAGCTGGAGATCCAGCGCTGCGATCACGCCTCCCTCTCTCCACCGCAAGCTTCCTCAATCTTTCTTGCAGAGTAAGTTTGTTTGTTTTTTTTTTTGAAAACTCCACCAAAAAGAATCCCCCAAAATCAATCAACAAGGATCCATATATACCAAAAAGGTGACCCACAATCATTTAAAAATTCCAAAAAAATCTAAAAGAAAGAAAACACAAAAAAAATCTCTTAAAAGAAAACGATTTTACTTTATTTAAACTCATATCAGCTTTATTTAAAACAATATTACTTTTCTAAAATTAAATGATTGTCACTATCCTTTCATGGTAACAAATTATCAATCATAGAATTTGATATAAACATCACTTAAAAACAATTTAGCCTATTATAGATTTATTTTATCTATTTACTTATTTATCTATTTTAAATAAAAACCAACTGGATACTTTGATTTCTTTTCCAACAAATTAGGCAATATTTTCTCAATAAAACAAGTTTCTTAATTAAGTTCCAATCACAAACCATGCATGTGCATACTTTTGTATTTTATCCTCTTTTCCCTACTTTTACAAATCAGCTTTAAAACAAATCCTTCTTATTTCTTTGATTTCTTATTTTATTTTAATCAACCTTGAAATTCAATTTTAATATCCAATTTATTTAATCATTGCTAATTTAATTTATTGGGTAAACCATGCTATCAAAATATTATGTTTATCGATGAGCCATTAACACACTAATCCCCGATAACACCAATAGACACCTACACAATTATCTAAATGGACTATGACGGAGGGGTACTACAATAAAAATATACATATGTATATATTATGCTAATTCTTTACCATAATATCTATTTTCCGTCAACTTTTTAGACCAAAAAAAAAACACTACAGGGTAAGTGCACCAAGATGGTTTTCAAAAAGGGGGCTTAAGTGGCCACTTTTTTTCTGAAATCAGGAAATGCTGACCTTGGACATGAAATTGAGGATAGTTACACTCAAAATTTTGAGATGGAACAAAAACAATGATCGAAGTGCTCCGAGTCTACTTTCTAAACTACTAATTTATTTTGAAAATAGTTGAGATTAAGGAGTTCAAAAGAGGGTTGTACAAAATTGGTGCTGTAAAATAACATAGCAACTCTTGTATGACTGAGCACGGTGAACTTTTTTGTAGTATTTTTAAAATCACTACGGTCAAAAGTTAGCTAACAACATCTAGTTGATGCACAATTTTTTGATAATTTTTTAATAAACATTTGATTTTTTACTTATTTTCTAAGTGGGCACTTCCTGAAAAGCAAAATTTTGGCCGTGCTCCCACTACAAATTTTTGAAAATAATTGATTTTCTTTTTCTTTTCTTTTTTAAAATTTGTAGAATGGAGTCTAGTTCCTAAAAATGTAATGTATTTGAAATTTTGATGAATGGTTAATTTATAACAAAAAAAACACCAAACACTGCTTTTTAGCAAAAAAAGACATACAAACAAAAGAAATTATTGATGAAAGGCTTAACATTGTCAAAAAGTGAAAAAAGTTACATTGTTGGATAGCTAAGAGAGAACTTAACATTACTCATGTGTTCGATTTTGTCGATTTTGGCTAGCACATTTTAAATTTTTTTTTGAAAAGTGGCCACAAAATTGGTACCCAACTTCATGTACCTGCCCTACAATATTACACTTGTTTGAAAAAACTTACCCTTTCCCAAGTTTTCTATTTTGTGGTATATGATAAAAGTTCATGAGATTTTGCATGGACCTTACCTACTTTTTTTGCTCGGTGATTTGGCTAGAGCCCATGAGGCTTCATGATGCCAATATGGTTGGGAGAAAAATGAGCATGGGTTTACGTGATTATGGATGGCAACTGAACACCGTGCGGTCATGTGCTTCTGAGAGGACAAAAAATTTGTTGATTTCATGACATTGTTTATCCCCAGAAGTACATGGAAGTGGTGTATGTTGCTCCATTGAACTAAACCTTTTACAATGTCATGGTTGGGCCCTTCTTTTCTTTTTGTGCATAACTACATTTTTTTCCTTTTTGGTTTTTGGTTGTTAGATGTTCCCATGTTTCACAAACACTTTTCTGCATATACATCTTAGCCATGCAATGCAAATACAAGCACTTGCTCCATCTATGCATGTTCTTCCAGGAATCTTCAAATCCAATGATGCCAATTCTTGATTGAGAAACATGTTTTTTTCAACTTCTCACAAGAAAGAAAATAGTACAATGTTACAGATCTTGCTTGAAAATAGTCATTTCACCACCATTGTTATTTTATGACATATGATGAGAGTCCATGAGATTTTCCATGGGCCTCACTTGCATTTCTTGCTCGGGGGTTTGGCTAGAGCCCATGAGGCTTTATGATGCCAATATGGTAGGGGGGACAACGAGCGTGGGTTTAGTGCTTTTTCCTTCCATCTTCACATATTTATTTATGCTTATATACATGGACACACAAATTCTCACATATAGTTGTCTACCAAAAACATTGTCTACTCTAACCATTGCATTTGTTATTGTTTCCACAACTCTCTTTCCAACTTCTCCAGTACATTACTTATAGACAATTCTTTACCAAGGTATGTGCAGGATCATGATGGGCCAAAAAGTGGCGATATGTAACTGATATGATGGCCCATGTGGCTGACGACTTTGTGTTTACCCAAAATTGATGAAACGAAAAGGGTTTTTAAAGGAAATTCTTAGCTTTCCACCAATATAAATTATGCTTTATTTTGAATTTAATAAATAATTATTATTCATTTTCTATTTGAATTATGACTAAAGTCCTAATTGATAGGCTGATTGAAAAACATCTGTAGCTTTCAAACGGTATCACATTTTTTGAATCTGAAACATGCGTCACATTCTATGCTTTACATACTATATGATTAAAAAGAAAATTGAATTTTATGAATTTTTTACCAAGTTAAGGTGGTCAAACATACAAGTTTTTATATTTTTTAAAATTTGTAATAAAAAATTCATAATTAATTATTTACATGGAAAAAAATTACAAAAAAATATGCATCACATCGAGACATGAGTCTTCTACTTATATCTAAAATATTATAAAAAAATATTATCATTTTATTGTGGTTAGGGTGATCAGACATACACCTACTTCTTATTTTTTCCCTAAAATTTTAGTACTACTGTATTGAAATTTCAAATTTTCACCAAATAGATTTATTTATTTTTAAAATAAACCTAGTATTTTAGAAACTACATTCAATTTGCTACAGATTCTATTCTTACATATTTTTGAAATAATATAGATAACTTATTCAAATTTTTATGTCAAGTTTCCTAACTCTGTTTTTTTGAATTTTTTGCCACTTAAGGGCCTATTTTTTCCATGATGATCCTGCACATACCCACCAATATGCCATGTATTCAAAATGTCCCATTTTATCTCTTTCTATTTACAACAGATAGTGCTAACCTTTTTTATTCTAAATGTATATTGTTTCCTTTATGTTGTTGCGTAGATATAATAGGCATTCAAGAAAATTAGTGTATTGTACACTATCTATTTCAAAATCTTTGATGCCCCTACTACTCGATGCCATGCAACTTTCCCTTCTTAAACATGATCAATAGTGTATGTAAGTACAAAAACTTCCCCACTCTCAATAGATAGACTTGGTTACCTAATTGTAAAAATTGTTCATTACTTTTCACTTCACATTGTATATATTAATTTTACCCATATACTTACTCATTTTTTATCTTTCCTTTTTTATTTTCCTTGCTTGTGCACTAACATACCCTTCTATTTAATTTGTAGGAACTAGGCTTAAGCATGTAATAGATTTTGGAAATCAGCATACCTCTTTCCCTTAAAGTAACAGCGTCAAAGAGAACAAAACAATATTATATATTATATATAAAAACACTAGAGTTTTCCTAAGTTTTTTATTGTGTAATCTATGATGAAACTCCATGAAATCTCCTGTGGCCATTTCATCCCTTTTTTTTCTTGGGGGTTTGGCTAGAGTCCATGGAGCTTCATTATGCCAATATGGTAGGGAGGAAAATGAGCGTGGATTTTGTGGTTCTACTTTTAACGCCATATATTTATTGTTACATAGATTTATTTGTACACAAATTGTTGTGTGAATTTAGCTTCAATAGACATACTCTATAATAAAATGTTTTCCATGTTAGAGCAATTCATAGGGAAGAAAAAATATGTTTCTCATGTCATACTATACAATAATATATTTCTAATGTTGCCTCTAGAAAAAGGCGTACCTTCTAATTCAATTATTCTAACAATGCAAAATATCTATGTCGTTTCATTGCATTTTTATTCTAACCAATAAATAACAAACACAAAAAAATGTTTTATTCCCAAAATTATTCAGTACATATTACTTATAACATGTTTCTTTTTGAAAAGTTCATTTGTGATGAGCATTATAACTAATATTTAAATAAACAACGACTTTAAAAAAAAAAAACTTTTTTATTCAATAATGTCCCATGCATTGCATTATCTAAAGATAAATAATAATTAATCAATTCATTCATTAACCTAAAAAAAAATATCAAAGATCAATTTCCTCTTTTATCGAAATGGTTCTTAATCTTGCAATGCATTGTGTTATCTTAAGATAATTAAATAATAATTAATATTTTGACTGATTAAACTAGACAAAAACGTAAAAAATATAGATGAACATCTAAGCGTAACAATTATAAGACGAAAATACATATAAAACTAGCAATTGCACCTTAGTGTGCAATGGGTACATCGAAGAAGTGTGGAAAGTCAATTAACATAAATTTTGATCTATTTTTGTAATATGTAAAACTATTTTAATCATTTTATGTAACTAATAGTTTTATTTAAAACTATAATATATAATAATAGGTATAATTAAATTATTTACAATTTATTTTTTATTATTAAAATATAATCCACATTTCATGTAATAAACTTATAAATAAAATTTTACCTTTAAGAAATTATAAATCTAATATTATGTTAACTAAAATATAAGTTAAATTGCAAGTCAAAATATAATCAATTTTTTAACTAAATAAAGTTTTTATTTGTGCTAATTTAAATAATTTAAATAACTCTTTCAAATAAATGAAAATAATTATTTAAAAATAAAAAAATAAAACAAAATGTGGTAATGTTAAAACCTAAATGCGTTCATTATTAAGATCTGACGGTAATTTTCATTTTTAGTTCCTGCCAAAGGAACTATAGGCACGGCGAGATCCTAACTAGTTATTAATGTTTTGAACTTCAACCAATCAAAATTAATTTCTTTTATACATTATATTTGAAGTTTTTTCTAAAGTTAAATGCATGTTTTTTAACTTTTCTAATTTTCAAAATTATTTTTCTTGAATATTATTGGCTATAAGGGCGGATTATGCGGAATTGAGTATAATATTTTTATTTTGCAATTTCATTGGCTTTTTTTGAGGCATTTTTTTGCCACTTCTCAACTAATATTTGACATTCGAGATGCAAAAATTATGGCAAAGTTAAAGTTAGCTTCTTTTTTTTTCGCCACTTCTCAACTAATATTTATACATTCGAGATGCAAAAATTATGACAAAGTTAAAGTTAAAAATGTTAATTTATAATAATTGCAATATCATTCATATAACTCATTTTTATTTTGTAATTTTATTGACTTTTTTTTGCCACTTCTCAAGATGCAAAAATTATGAAAAAAATAAAGATAGAAACTATTAATTTATAATAAAATAATAACTATTTTTTAAATAACTTGATATTTGAAATCAACTATTTAAGATAAATATTTATTAATTCATTATTCTAGTTAATATTGATTCATTTTATTTGTTCAGATAAATGTTTAGGAGGAAGATATATTGATTGTTTAATTATTATAGTTAAAATTTATTTTATAAGATAAATATATAGAAGGAAGGTAAATTTATTTATTTTTTCTAAATTTTTATATTTTTCATTTTTTAGAAAATTTCATTTTAATTATTTATGCAAAATTATTTAAGATAAATATTTTGAAAGAAGATAAATTTCAATACATTTTTAATATTTTTATTGTTAAAGTTCTTATTATTATTATTTCATGTATAATTTTATATGGGTTAAGTTTTTATATTTGAATATTTTTTAAATTATTTATGCAAAACTATTTAAGATAAAGTGACAAATTTAAATATATTTTTTATATTTTCCATTTTCTCAAAAAAGTAAAATTCATTAAATATTTTAAATGATTTTGCATAAATAATTAAAAAATTATGAAAAAATTAATAAAATTATTTACTTATTATGAAAGCATACATATTTATTAGAAAAATTTATATAAAATAAATAAAATAAAATATAATCAATATTTATATAAAATAATATCATATAAATCCTAAGCATATAGAATAAATTTATTAACATATAACAAATATATTATAAAATAAACAACAATACCTAAATAAATTAAAATTAATTATTAACAAATTTAATATTTACTTTTTGAAAACTGCGTTAGTAGTTTTGAATGGGATAACCTATGGGAGTTGTTCAATTTTTATAATGGATTCTTGCTTTAATTTGGTGTGCAACCGTTTTCTATTTACAAATTATATATATTCCGTAGATATTTAAACATAAGTGATAAAATACTTTTCATTTTGTAACATAGGGCACACAATTGTGCTTTTCTGAGTACATCACTAATGGAGATTTCTCTTCAATATATTATATAAATTAATATTGAGATATATAAACTAGTATATTTAATAATTGCATATTTAAAAATAAATCTTTTTATTAAATCAGCGTGCTTACAAAATCTATTCCCATCAAAATCATCTAGAAATTGAACTATACTTACATTTTACACATAAAATAAAATTTATCATAAATTAACTACATGAAAATCTTATAGAAGAGTACAAACCTTTGTGTAAAATCTATAGTGAAGAGAATTATAATAATTTAAAATTTATTAATTTACCAAATTTTGAAAGAGAAAATTGTAAAGCAATTTGGTCAAATTAGGTTTAATTGAACACATACTGAATATAATATGAAAATGCCTCCATATTTTCTATGTATTTTTCAAACCATGTGTCAAACATGGGAATCAACTATATGGAATTCATAATTTTTTATTTTTTTTTAATTATATCACTTTTTTTAACCTTTTTAACTTTTGCAAAAATATCTCTTTTGTTTTATTATATATTTTATATCTTCATATATCTTAATTCTTAATATTTGAATTTTTATTATACATATCTTTTATTATATCTCTTTCTTGTTTTATTATTAGTTCCTACCAAGGGAACTATAGGCACCACATGTTTCTTAACTCGTTATTAATAATTATATTTTTGACAAATGAGAGTTCTTTTTTTTTTATTTAACAAATATTTATGTATTGTTAAAGTAACATGCAAAATATATAACAAAACATATTTCATAAATTAATTTTCTCAAATGTAATTGGCAGAAAAGTTTTAACAAAACATATTTCATAAATTAATTTTCTCAAATGTAATTGGCAGGAAAGTTTTGCATGGATTTATGCGAATCCATTATCATAGTGGGGATTCTAATGACAGATGGAAAGGTAAAATTCGGCAAAAAATTTGGAACTGTTATCAACTTCGATATTATTTCAGCTTGGACAGTTTGAAAATCATAGCAAAGAAAGCAACAACTATAATATTGCGTGCACTGGCGAGAGGAATCTGGGAATTTCGATAAACATACTTACTTCAAATTTTATTGTGAATACATATTTCACATGTATTGAAGGGAATTGTTCAAATTCCATATATTTTGCAGACTGTTGAGATAGTAAACTGGTTTATCTTGGAGACATCTCCATGTCTAACGTTTAAGATACCTCTTTTTCAGGTCTAACAAAAAGATTATCGTTTATTCTTTGATGCAGCTCTGTCGGTATAGGAGTAACTGTTTCTTGGAATAGGCATTCCCATTGTGTTACAGTTCTCTAATGTTGGTAACTGTGGTGTAATAATCTGCTTATAGGAGCACTATATTTGAAAATGGCTTTGTGCAAACATGGGGGTATATATGTAAGGTATTGGTTATACACATAGGGGGAAGGTTTTGACACTCATTTTTCTAATGTTGGAGATATAAATGTATCGGTATTGGGTCTTTTGTGGGGTTTTTTTTAGAACAAATTAATTATGGAATGATTTTCTTTACTTGTGATTTTCCAGTATTAGATTGTGGTTTAAAATTTGTATTTTGTCTTGCTTAAGTTTTTAATCATTTCATGGTAGTCGTGCATTCTAGTTGAGTCAGTTGTGTATCGTATTAATGTCTATATGTCTCCACAATGCTACTTTAGTGGTAACAGTTTTGCGAGTATCATGCGCAAGAGTGATATATTTCCTATATAAGCATTTTTTTTGTTTACCCTTCCCTCATTTCCATCTATTACTAGTACCTTGGTGCATGCGCTTCAATCTTTGTAACCACTTTTTGTTCCAAGAAATGAGTTGTTCCATCTTCCTTGACTGATTTGTTATTTATAACTCATTAAATGCATTCTTTTAATATGATAAGAATTGTTACGCACGAGATTGTTATTATCAGATGAATGGTTGGTTGTGCCTCAGATGGAGGCTTGTGGTTATGAGATAAGCAACATTCTAAATTAATAGAGTTTATTGTTCTTGTTATATTCATTTTTCTACCAAAACCCTAACAATTATTAGCCTATAAAGACGGTAGCCATGGAGAAATCGTTACTTGCTCTTTTTTTTCACTATATCAAATGCGGATTGGATGACTATGAGGGGGCTTCCTAAAATTGATTTTGTGTAGTGATCGATGACTCGGATTTGTAATTTTTTCATTGTATGTATCCAAAAAACTGCAATGAAATCATTCATTGCTATCTTCTTTCCATGATGATAAGCCGAATAATAACAAAAATGGGGGTTTACAGTGAAAAAATGGTGAAAAATAGTAAAAAATGATGACCGAAGGCAGAATCAGGAAATGGCAAAATCGAATGGCTGAAGGTGCTGTAATCGTCTTGCACGCCTCTGCAGCAATGGAGACTATCGATCCACGAAGTCAACCCACTCTCCTCACAATGGGAACGCCTTTGGCATAATAACATATACAGTCAAAGCATTAGTTTTTTATATCATCAAATTCATAAGGATCTCCAATAGAAAAACAAATCTACCCTACTCATAAACTTTGAGAGGTACCAATGATTTCTGGTTTGAGAGAATTGTCTGGAAAAATGAGGAGGTTGAATATACACATCTACCTAGATGGTTTGTCTGGAAAATTACAGAGGTCAAATATACACTGACCTAAATGATCTCATAAGATAATTCACAATGGAAATCATAAGATAACAAACTAGCCGATGCAGAGGTGGTCTCCTGAATGCAATGTTGTCTAAAACCAGTAGACCTTTTAAAATGGGAGCTTGCATACTAGTTTGATTTAATTTAAGTTTCAAATCTTAGCATTACATTTTGACGACTCTATCAAGGAACTTAACCCCTTATCTCACTCTAATTCCATGTTTGTGTGTCTTCTTGTTGATTCCCACTAACTATGTTTGAAGGTTTTTTTAGTGGTTCTAGAAATAGAGTTTTTGCAAGTGTCATTAAGGTCAAAAAGGACTGCATCATTGTGTCCGAGACAACCGAGAAATGGATTTTGATATATAACACTTAGCATTTTTCTAACAAAATTTTATTGAGGCACTTGTAGGGCTATTTGAGGATACACTTGTACAAAGTTTGGTGTGATTGTAAAAAAACCATACAATATGTATTGTATGGGTGGTGTCATAAAACTACTTGGGTATATTTGCAGCACAAGCAAGTTAAAGCTTCGACAATAGTATATGTGCTCGAGAGTCTCTAAGTGACCACCACATGGCCAACCCTAGTACACTTGGTATGTACAACCTAAAAATCTTTGGAATCCACTTCCAAGATAGTTTTGAGCACAAATTTAAATATTTTTTTACAAATACTTTGAAATCCATTTCATTCCATGCTTATTACACTAGAATCTATAGGTTTTTTGAATAAATGTGGTAGGGGAAATTTTGAAGTGAGCAAAATTCTTTTGTTATAAGGGTCATTTTCTAATGGAAGACAAAGTTGACTCTATCAATGATCAAATTCCTAAATTTAGGTGACAACAACTTTATCCTAACCAATTGTTCCTAAAACACAACAAACTCAACAAATACAAACAAAACTATTCTAAAACTTTCTGGGCAGGAACTTCGCTGCTCTGCAGCTCTTGTTATTTTTTGATTTTGAAAAACAAAATGAAATTTCCTTTAACTATAAAATTTCCTCAAAATTAAATTCATTTAATTTACTACCCAATTTACAAAACCTCTAACAAGCCTTTTGAGAAGTTACACTCGAGCAAAAGTCATCTTTAGAGGAAAACATTAAAACAGACTTTTGTCTTATCTTTAACGAAGTTCAAATTGGAAACAACATATGCCACCTGTCGCTGCATGGTGGTCCACCCAACTTCACATGTACCGTACAAACATTATAGAAGGCTCCCATGTTTATCCACTCTCCTCGCTCCCTAGGTAATAATTTGAGAACGTCGTGCAACTAATGGTAAAAAGGTTCAATGATTTTTCCCAGAGAATGGCGAGGAAAGCAGCGGCAAAAAGTATGAAAAATAATGAACCGCTGAGATTCGTTTAATTGTCAGCAGATTAATACCAACCATTGAATCGGGCAACATTAGCTTTGTCTTCAAATAGGATATGCCTTCCCGGTAAATTATTTGATACCTAAAATTAACATTGCAAATAATGAAGATGATATACAATGTTCCAATTAAATGTAGAGATATAAAATAATTTCTACGCCAAAGTTAAGTGCTTTAAAGAATTCTTAGATAATGTAAGTCAGATTTAGATTGCACACATAGCTTTGGTTTAATTGATCTACCCATCTTTAATTATTCATATGAATATATAATTTGATTTTAAATCTTTGTTCACTATAATATACTCGACAAACTTATCCTCGTTCAACTACTACTATAAACTAAGCTCACATTATTTGATATTCAATTATTAAGATGCTTTCCTTTTTTTGACTATAAGACTAAAATACATATAAAATGATTTCATACCTAAAATAAATATTGCAAATAATGAAGATGATATACAATGCTCCAATTAAATGTAGAGATATAAAATAAATTCTACGCCAAATTAAAGTGCTTTACAACATTTTCAAATAATATAACTTAAATCTATATTGAAGACATAGCTTTTCTTTAGTTGATCTATCCATCTAATTATTCATATAAATATATAATTTCATTTTCAACCATCTTTGTTCACTATAAATAAAATCACATTATTCTATATTTAATTATTAAGACGCTTTCCCTTTTTTGACTCATCCAAACAATCGGAAATAATTCTCAATATTTATACTTTACATTGCATTTGAAAAAAAAATTCTTCCTCCATCCCCACTAAATACTCATACATGGAGGATCCCTATCGGTTGATTGTTGCATGCCTGTGCATGCGACTACTAGTTTATTAATTATTACTCTTATGATAGAACTCACGACTCCAATTATTAAATATTATTTTAATATAATTTATTATATATTAGATAACTAAAATCATAACCCCATTATTAAATGTATTTAAATAATCATTAATTAAAAAATAAGAATTGAAACCACATAAATGAAACTAAAAAAATAAATTTAAATACTATTTCTTCCGATACCAATACTCCATTTCTTCATCACCCTAATCTTCCTTCATTGATTAAATTTGATAATTTAGAATCTTTATATAAATTTTATCTTTTATGAACTAAAAGAGAAAATGGTGGGAGTGGTCTTTGGTCCTTTCCAAATTAAAATTTGTTTCTTATTAAATTCAACATAAAATTCACTCTTAAAAGATAAACTTTTATGTCGAATAAGATTGGATACAGTTAGTAATATGGATTTAATGGTAAATCTTCTTACAATTTATATTACTTCTTATATGCAAAAGGGAGGTTCGTGCCAATCTATATTTCCATTGGACAAATTATAATGACATCACCCTTTTCTTGATGTCCTTACAATGACTTTAGAGGTATACATCTAAGAGGAGGGTATGTTATTAAGATTTCTATAGATTTATGTCCAGTTTTCAAGGAGTTGATAGATATTCAATGGGAAATGTGTCTATTAGAGTCATATATAATTATATTTCAAAATATCAATAACCAAACTTTCATTGGACAAATGATGAAAGAATTCGATGAGAATTGAGTATACTGTGCTTTTCACATTTAATAATTATTTTCTTAAAATCCATGAATAAGATGTTGATATTTTTTTTTATTTACTAGCATTTGATATCCTCATTTGATCCATTTTAAGGGTAATTTGATGAAGAAATATGGTCCAAAATATTGATAATTAAGAAATAGGTTCATTTTAATAAAATAACTTAAATCAATTGGTATTCAATCAGGAAATCAATATATAGAACAATAAAATTTCAACATATAGATTTTTCTTGTCTTGTAAGAATGAAAATATTCCTACAATAGAAAAGAGGTACATCCTCTAAAAATACTATATATTTTAATAGGTATATAATAAATTGCACAACAAAAGAATATGACAAAAATATTCTACAAATACTTGATAATAATATGCCACTTTGAGGGGGCAACCTCCAAGTCCACTTTGATGGTGATACCTCCAATATTCTTCAATAATAACATGATAATTAACATGATGATAATATTTAACCTCTACCTCCCACACATACCATACTTATGCTAAGGATATCAGAAATGGCAACTTAAATAACAACATATAATCCCTAGGTCAACCTAATTAACTAAATAATAATATAATAATGATAATATGATTTCATTAGGGATTAAGGTAGCCACAAGCCAACTACTCATAACCCAATGCACACTATAGGATTAAGGGAATAATGGTATTGTATCAATTAGAATTTTTCTTATCTGTTGCTTGTTTCCTTTGTCATGATATGAAAAACCATCTCCAAACACAAAGAAACATTGCAACCCTCTATTGAGGTTGAAGCTTATCTTTTCCCAATCAAGCAAATTATCATCTTGATTCAAAAATTTCCATGTTAACTCTTTAAGAAGTCAATCAACAATATATTTGATGTGGTTGATCGACTCTTCTTCTGAACATTCAGGGTGATCCATCGAGTAAGAGGAAATGGCTGAAGTTGTCTGTCCATGGAGTTTATCATCCTTCATTACCAAAAGAAACATGTTAATATTTTAATATTGTAAGTATAATATCATTTATATTTGGATCTAATTATCAATTTAAAATGGAAAGAGAAAAACCTGGTAATCATAAGCATCATCAATTAAGCGTGTACACAACCAAATGATCTCGTAGAATCTACATTGATTATTATATGTCTTCTCAATAGCATTGTCTGCTAAACCATGGGTTGCCATGAGAATAGGATGCAACAATAATGGTCCAATTGCTGCAGTTGTTGCTGCAATGTTTATGTACTCATTATAAGTTGGAATGTGTTTGCCTACTTTCCAGTGTGCTTGTTGTAAATTAGCTTCAGCATAATCTGCCCACTAAACCACAATATACTTGGATTGTTAAATATATTTCCTAATTTTATTTCATAATATATAAATTTAATTTGATCTTAAAAAATGATCACAATAAATTTTCCCATAAAATGAAAATGATATATATCTTATATTCTTTTCACATACTTAGTGCAATTTCACTTCACTTAATTTTCTAAAATAAAATAAAATTTATATGTATTATAAAAAATTAAATTTTAAATAAAAATATTTCTAAAGTAAAATAAAATAATTCTTATGTAACTAAAATAAGATATCTATACCCTATTAATATTAGATTTCATAATTCAATATTAACATGCGAAATAATTCATATTCATGTTAATATGAATATTACCTCAACCATAGATATAATTATATTTAATATACAAAAGAAATAAAAATATTACCAAAAATATAAACAAATTATCCCCTAGTCAAAATCCTCATCTTGTTAGGAGTAGGTATTTTATTGAACTACATAAGAGTAACCATAATTATTTAATATACTAAGTATGTTATAATATTTAGGATGGGGAATCTAAAAAGATCATTTATTATATAGTTGTAATTTGTCCAAGTGGTTATGGTGGAGGTAAGAGAACATGTAAGAAAGGGGTTTCAAAGTAGTCTTAAAAATAACTTGGAATTAGGTTTAGAGATGTAATCTAGAAGTGTAATTTAGATTAGTTGAAGGGGAGAAGTGTCTCATGTTGTGAATTTGAAATAAAAATAGTTTAGAATCAATAATTTATTTATTTTAATGTAAAGGCATCATAATTTTAAATATATGACAATGTCTAAAAATTAAACAATTTGAAAATGTGATATAAGTATATAATATTTACTACACTTTTCTAAATAAATCCAAAACAAAATTATTACTCAATAATAAATGTAAATTTTCTAAAAATATAATTATAAATTACATACACAACTATAACAAATATATTACAAAAAAAACTTTTATTATAAAATTAAATTATTTCTAAATTAAAAATAAACAATAATCATGAAACAAAGTAATTCTAAATTAGAATAAAATAGCATTTCAGTTTGCATGTTCTTATTCATTTTAACTCTATTATAATTAATTTTCATTACTATGTCATGTAGTATATCATTTGGAAAATACACTTTTAATAGAATAATATTTTGGAAAATTATACATACCATTTTTGTAATAAATGGCATCATGTCACATCCTTGTTTTTCAGAAGCCTCCTTTGTCATTTCATGCATTGTTTGGAAAATAAATTCTATAATTCTTTTATAATTTGTTGGAATATCCTTTATAATAGAAGTATCCCAACCTTGATTAATGGCTTTAACAATAAGTTCAACTTGATCAAGTGTTAAGTAATCATCCACAAGATCGTCCATTAGAGAAAGAAGTGTTGTTGATTTGGTAAAAGCCATTTTGCTACTATAAAGTTCCACTTCATCTGCAGCACTGAATCCTAACAAATAATATTCCATCGGGCGTTGTCTAACTGAAACCAATTTACTCAACCCAGAATTTTCCCACCAACTGCCACAAAAATTAATCAAATTATTATTATTTTAAATGAAGAAATTTAAAACATTATTTTAAATCACTATAGAAAAAATGTAACATCACATTTATTTCTCATGTTTTCTAAACATGTATAGATTGACCACATAAAGTATAAATCATGTCCAATTTCCATGCAACCTTCTACTTTTAATAAGATATATTATAAGGAAGAAGATGTAACTCATAGATTTATGAGAATCATTTGTTTTCCTTTTTATTATATCCATGATCTCATTAAGAAAACAAATTTCTTAATTTGATAAAATTCAATGCATGATAAATTTTGGTTGAATCTATCCTAAAATACAATTACATTAATTAGTCATTAAATCTATGATTAGATCAAATATTAAATTAATACATAAATATTTATAATTTATTTCATAATTTAATTGAATTATTTGAATTTTTTTATTTTGATATTATTTGAATTCATTGATTGAAAACATGTATACAATTTAATTTATTTGACCATAATAATTACCTAGAGATTTTCTTCATCTCCTTCTTGTATACAAACTGTAATATATTGAAATCTAATTTGGCCAATTCCAAAATCTTTTTATCCTTTAACCTGAAGCAAAAAAGAAAATCCGATAATTAAGTTTAAAATCTAGTAATAATTCAGAAGTTTGAAAAAAAAGTATAAGAGTATTCCATAACATTTACCTCAAACTATCATGTTCATATATTTCAATAAAATTTCTTGACTCCCATCTAAAAAAGGTACGAGGCCATTCATACAAGAGTGCATACTCCACCTAAAAAATTGAAACAATACAATTACAGTCAATATAAAAGATATGTTCACTAACCTCAGCTTTAATAACTTTCTTGAATATAATAACTCGTTCTAAAAAAATTTCTTAAAACTTATTACCTCTTTCAGAAAACTTTTCTTGTATGCATCTTCAGACTTTTGTGAAATTTGCTTAAGATATACAGAACTAAACATTTTAGCATCTTCCATAACTTTTTCTCCTGGAAATACCACACTTGAAGCTCTCAAGAGGTTGAGCATACTTCTCGTCCAATGTTCCTCTCTAGTGATGTTCTCCTTATTATCATTATTTCCTTCAAAGGAAAAGAACTGCCCATTTTTGTCCTTGAAGTTCTCCAACACATCTTCTCACAGTACAATACATAAGTAAATCATTAATTGTCTGTAAGTATTGAAACAGGAAAACACACTAATTTTTGTCCTTGACGTTCTCCAACACATCTTCTCACAGTACAACACATAAATGAATCATTAATTGTCTGTAAGTATTGAAACAGGAAAACACACTAAATAAATAATCAAGTAGATAATGAAAAGTTCTTTGGTCGGTATAAATACATCTTGAAAATGGGAAATAATGTTAAACACATCTTGAAGATGGGAAATAATGTTAAAAATACGTTCTTGAAAGTTACAACTTGCATATATAGCATAAGGAAGAAAAAACATCTTAAAAGTACATTGAGCTATTTGGTACCTGCAGATACACCATAACGATGAAGTCTGAGAACTCTGAGTCCTAAAGCTGTAGCATTCAAATTCTTCATAGCACTTCCGGATCCTAATCCTATGCCCACACTTCCATCCCAACATCTGTATCCATAAACTAAACCTTTTGTTACTGTTTTCAAGCATGCACAGTCCATTGTAAAACTATTTTCATCAGAACCAAGCTGTATAAACCTTAAATTTGTTATCAAAATAGAAATTCTAAGATTGAAAATAGGGTCATATATGTGTTAAAATATCCATCACAGTTTCTTTAAAGCATTCTTTCTATATATTTTGTTATTGACAACCCAAATGTTAATGAATATTAAGATGAGAAATTTAACAGACCGGTAAACGTAATCAAGAGCTGCTTTTACTTCAGCCTGAAAATATCTATCTATTCCGAGGCATTGCAATGCGTCGACCATCTCAAGCCGCTCGATTAGATCGACATCTCCAGTTTGCATTTCTTTCATCAAGATTTTGACTTCTTTCACCAGTGTTTCGGCACGTTCGCGGTATTCAGATCCCTGAAAACATGCACAATCAGCAAGGAAAGAAAATACCAGAAGAATCTCCAGAGGAAAGCTTTGAAGGGAGTATAAATAATATACAAAGAGTACCCCGTATGGTGTTTCCAGAGATTGCAGAAAATCATCATCCCAGAGATTGAGAGACCTATCTACTCCCTTCAAACTCGTCATTGACGAAGCAGCCTGAAAATATTGAGCTTGATACTTGTGCCCAAACTTTAGGATTGTATACACTCAATCTTGGGCTTACAATGCTATTTATAGTGCCCAATGGGAAAGACCACGTGAAACATACACTCAGTCTTGGGCTCCAATGATTTACGTCATCAAAGGTTATGTCTATTTAGGGTATCCAATGGGAGAGACCACATGATATTTTGTAGGGTATCCAGTGGTGCGAAGTGGTCAAGACCACGTGAAACTTTGCATGCTATTGTTACGACTCCTTACACTGTTGGTACATACGCAGTTAATGTTTTGGCAGCATATATACAGATTTTTCCGGATCCACTACCCGTTGGTATAACAATAGTCAGACATTGTGCATGTGAGGTTTATTATTCAAGTAGACCAAATACTTGTCACTTCATTTATAACATAGGACAAGTTGGTCCAATTCCAAGGTGACTCATACTATTGGTACATAAGCAGTTACTGTTCTGGTGGCATATATATGGATTTTTCCAAGAGGATTCGCTACATGTCGATATAACAATAGTTGACATTGTGCATGTGAAGTTTATTATTGAAGTGGAAAAAATACATGTCAGTCCAATTATAACATAGGACAAGTTAGTCCAGCTGAAAGGTGCTCCATATATACGCACATTTGTAATTACTTTCAAAATTTAAATGTTTACAATAGTCAACATCCATGTACCAATAGCATCATGGTGTCATGTATCTAATCTCCCAATTAAATTCTATAAGATAATCATTACATAAAAGTTAAAAGTTTAACAAAGTATTTATTTGTGCATGTGCAGTTTATCATTAAAGGTGGACAAAATACATGTCACTACATTTATAACATAGGACAAGTTGGTCCAACTAGAAGGTGTTCCAAATTCAAATACACACTTTTACAATCACTTCCAAAATTTAATGTTTACAATAAGCATCCACCTGGAGAGGATGCAAAAGTCAAACAATTTATATTTACACATCTAAGTGATAAGTCATTGGTATTTTAGCCCAAGCTACTATAAATTCAAGCTCCTCTGGACTAGATGGGCTACCAAATATACATTCTCTCATACTTGTTCTCACATCCAAATGGCTCAAGTCCATTTATTGAAGGTACCTACACAAATAATAAATAGTGTAAGACTCTCCTAATAAACATTATTAGCCGATAGGCTAAATATAGTGTGAGATTTGAGCCTGAAACAAGTCTCACGCTTGCAAACCACTATTGAGTCATGACAAAACAAGTTTTTGTTGTCACTTAATGGTAAATCAATTGTCGTTTAATGATAAAAGCCTCCAAAATATCACTTATCACATAAAAGCCAAATAAATATTGATTTGACAACTCAATGAGAATATTCTATTTCCATTTGCAGTGTTTTTGTGATTACAACTTTCTTTTTTCATTTGCATTGCTTTATATTTCAAATTTGCATGCAAATATTTCATAATTAGATAATCTTTAATTTCTTTAAGGAAAAAATCTAGATTTGTATAAGTTTACTTCATTCCATTATTTAACGCTTTTTTTTTTAATCTAGCCACATGCAACTAGAATTTGTAGTGCATCCATGCACACACACATACTCTATAACATATTAACATACATACAGTTTTCTATCAACATAATCCTTGAACCTCCTTTAGGTGCAAGTGCTAGTAATAAATATATTTCATAATTCAACCATTTCATTGTGAGCACAATGAATATCTTATATTTTACCATGAAATGTGATCTAGGATTGTCAAAAATTTGTTATGATTTCAAGTTGTATATAAGTTGTATTTTAAATAAAAATGTATTGTTTTTACAACATCAAATAGTTTTTTGTGTTCATCTATTATTTTATTGGTGTTGGATATAGAAATTAGAGATAACAAGATTTATGGTTACCAAAAGGTATTGAGGTCATTCAAGTTCTGTAAAATTATATTTTATAGAGGAATATGATATCTTTTAACCAAAAATAATATTGTTCAACTACTAGGCATACCATGATTAAGCTTTCACCAAATCCTTAAAAATGAATTTTTATGACACTTTCACTAGACATGCTAATGTGACAAGTTACATGATGATTCATGTCTCAAAACCTTACTTGTAGATAGATAAGAGGCCATATATGTTTCTAGAAAAGAAAGAGGTCCTATGATATACCATGTAATCGTTATATGCTTGTAAAGTTAACCCACACAATTAAAACAATTTTTTTGCAACCTTGCTGGTTGATTTGCATTAGGGGAGTGTTTCCGCACTCGGCTTATATTGTAGCCCATATATCTCTATCGAAGAGCATATCCTCCATTTTAAGTTTCCACAACTCAAAATTGTTGTGATTAAATTTCTCCATCTCTATTCTTCAAGATGTTCTTGTCATGTTAAAACTAAAAACATTATTACAAAGTTCTCTTTGCAAGAACTCCCACTTAATCTAGATAAGCACAAAAACCCCTTTTAACCCACTAAGGATAACAAAGATGGTCAGGTTATGATACAAACTAAAAGGAAAGTTGAGTGTGAAAATGCTTTCCTAATGCAAATCAATCAAGAAAGAGGTTGCAAAAATTTGTTTCAAATCTTTTTAATTTTATAGTTATTTTAAGAATGCACATGCAATTAAGTTATTTCATATTTAAAGCATTAAATCATATAACATAGAATTTACATGGTAAAACTCTTTGAGGAAAAAACCCACACACCAAAGAATAGATCAATTGTATTTCCAATAAAATCTATTACAATACAATGTGCATAGTCTATGCTCTTGCAGGTGTTGTTTCACTGTGATACAAATCTAGAGTGAATTTGACACCATAATGATGTCTCAAAAATTATAATCGAGCTCTCTACACAAATGCACTAAGGCATCAATAAATACATCTCATACATGAGCGTTTATTTTTTATTGTGTGTTGAAATCTCTCAGTCATTGCATGCATGGAAATTGAAAGTTAAAAACATGCATGAGCCCCAAGTAACCCAATAGCAACCTGTTAAACATGCACATGGATGCACCAAAAGGAAACAATATGTAAGGCTTGCAACTCCAAAAGTAAAGCAACCTCACATGCTAGGAACCCCATAGAGAAAATCATATTTACTATGAAAATATAACTCATCTAGACAACTCCTAGTCACTCTAAGTGACAACTTAGTCTCCATTAAGAAATCTCCCTCTTCAAGCTTCATTCAACAAGTCAAATACATGCCACATGGCGTAAAGGCACCTCTTGAAGAGGTTTTTTAACAATTTATGATGCTCAAATGAGCCCCTAAATGACAAGTGTCACCTTTTCTTGCTTCCACTTTTACGAAGAGATAAAATAACACACAAAGTGAACCCACCAATACTTATTTCCAAAATACATTACCACATGTCAATATGGCACCCATTTTTGATGTAGAAATAATTTCCTTTTCCCAATTGAGTTCCCATGTAACATGTGTCACAATTTTTCCTCCTTACACCTTGCATGTAGGATGCCAACTCCCCACTAGGTCTCACAAAGTGACTTAGTGATTTTGAAACAAATTATATTCTTGCATTTAATAAATTAAATTAGAAACTTATGGGAAAATAATTAATAAATTAATCAAGGGACTTACTAAGGTTGAGACACCTTAATCCTAACATTTTTCCACTTCTCAAAGACATTTAGAATTCTCTATATCACTTCTTATGATGCAAGGCCCATAGAACTAGTGGATCTTCTATTATCAATGCCACCCACAAAATCAGAACCCACATATCCATTAATTCTCATTGAATGTCAAGGTCTAGTAGGATAACCATGAAAACACAAGGCATACTCAAAAGTATCCTATAAGTACCTAAACACTCTCTTAACCACATCCTAGTGCATGCATCCAATATTAGCCATAAATCAACTAAGAAATCCCACGTTTTTGGCAATGTTTGGCCTCGTATAGACCATAACATACATCAAGATGCCAATAGCACTTCCATAAGGAACTCTAATCATGCCCCCCATCTCGATAGCTGATTTTAGACAATCATCCACAAAGTATTTTTCCCTTCCATAACAAGAACAACTAGTTGTTTGCAAGTAGTCATGTTGAATCTCTCCAACATAGAACTAACATAATTTCTCTAGTTTAACCAAATCTTGTTATTCACTATGGGTGAAACCAAAATAGTGGTTTACAATTCAGAAGAGGAAGGAAAATGACCCTTTTCAAAATTTCAATAGGAAGGGGGGTTCGGTCAAACCATATGGTTTGACTGAACACTTTAAGAGGTTTGGTCGAATCTGAAGGAAGTCAACAAAAATATTATTATTGATGCAGGAGCATCTAGTGGTGTGAGGGCAATCTTGCATCACCCAAAAAAAGATGTTTTCTATTTATGTTCTTGTTGTTTGCTTTTTGTAGATGTTTTTCCATTTCTAGATACCCTTTTCGTCGAATAAGAGTTTCCAACTTTCAAAACTGCTTTTCTGCTTTTTCTACTCACTGCTATTTTTAGCAGGTTTGAATTTGAAGGCGTGGGAAGACAAAAATTTGTGGGAAGGTTCAGGATGGAAAAATACACAGTTTGGTGAAAAAATTAGGTCAAGATCATTCACGGTATGAAAGTTATTCAAGTTCTAGTTTCTTCTTTTTGCCCTGAAAAACCTTCCGAGCTCAATTTGAGGCACTAAACGGTCCCGGATGGGCTTGAAAATTTACGAAAAAACCAAAGTAAATGTCGTAATCGTCTTCTCGAGAGCTTTCAAAAAAGGTACTATCATTGAAGATCCAACAGTCAGATTAAAAGTTATGGCTTCCAAAAGTTGGTGCATATTTTAGAAATGTGCTAATTTTTTACTGTGAATTTAAACTTGAATTTCTAATTGTAATTTTGGTTCCAAACCGTCAAAAATCTTATCTCGAAGGTTGTTTTTGGTTCCAAACCAAAATGGGTCTATTTATGGGCTTGTTTCTAATTTTTGAGTAACTTTTTGGGGAAAGAGTTCGCATGCTGCGAAAAGGGGTTCTTCTGTAATTTCCTGTAACTCCTATAATTTTTGTAATTTGCATGTATTGTAGAGCTTGAGGATTTGTGATCCTCTGCATGTAAGAAGTTCCATTCTCAATAAGAATAAAATTTCTCTAGTTGTTTGTATCATTTTCTGTGTCGCGGGTTTACTCCCTCGTTAGGTGGTATCAGAGCCCTCGAGAGACAAATTGATGCATTGCAGGAACAAATGAGAAGAGGGTTAGACCCAAGAAGGAGAGGAGAAAGTGAGGATGAAGAAGAGGTGGAAGATACAGATGTAGAAGAGGAAGAAGAAGCTATTGATCGAGATCAAATGCGGCTGATTAGGGCCATTTCGAAGATCAAAAAAAGACCCAGAATAGAAGTCCCCAGTTATTCCAGAAGTTTGAACCTGGAGGAGTTGATCAACTGGATCAACGAGCTAGAAGAGTATTTTGAGTATGAAGAAGTAGAGGACCCAGATCGGGTTAAGTTTGCAAAAACGAAGCTGAAGGGCCATGCCAATATTTGGTGGAAAGAAATTGAAGAGGAAAAGGAAAGATCAGCAGTTGGGATCGCATGGTGAAGAAACTAAAGAAGCAGTTCATACCAGTAGACTACGAGTTAGATCTGCTGAAGAAATTGCAAGGGTTGAAGCAAGGAAGTAGATCTATGAAAGAATACATAGAAGATTTTCACAAGATGATCATCAGAATAGGCCATGTAGAGGCCAACAAGGAGAAGGTAGTCCGTTATCTTTATGGGTTACAACCGAGCATTCAAGAGGAGCTAAGCTTGGTCAGAATGACCACCATTGAGGATGCATACCAGTTTTCTCTTAAAGTTGAGGAGAAGCTGAACAAAAGATTTGACAACAAGCAAAAAGGTTAAGGAGGTCAAAGTGGAAGGGGTAGTGGAAGATCTTTTGGGAGCTGAAATGAGGATGAAAGGAAAAATGAAGATGTAGGTACCAGTCGAAGCCAGAGGAATGATAACTTCTACCACCCTCATGATCAAAACAGTGGTGATCAAAGAGGTAGAGGATGAGGAAGATCTAGGCCAGGGCCCAGAAGAGCTGGTTTCAGAGGAACTTGTTTCCATTATGGTGAAGAAGGGCATCGAGCCTATGAATGTCCACAACACCAAGGAAGGAAAGATAGAGGGCCAGAAGGTCATGGAAGGGTTGCACATGTAGATGAGGAGGCTCAATCCAAGCATTCAGATGATGCTGAAGGGGGAGAAGCCCTAGTGGTTAGAAGAGCCCTGGTGACTGAAGAGAAGGAGCCAGAACAGAGGAAGAATCTGTTCCGCACAAGGTGCAAGTGTGAAGACAAATGTTGTGAAGTCATTATTGATAGTGGAAGCACCAATAATTTGGTGTCAGAAGAGATGGTTACGAAGTTGGAGCTGAAAAGGAAAAGGCATCCACACCCATATCGGATTGCTTGGTTGTAGAAAGACCACAAAGTTCTGGTCAATGAGTAGTGCCTGGTGAAGTTCAAGATTAGAAGCTATCATGATGAGGTACTCTGTGATATCATCCCCATGGATGCATGTCACATCTTGTTGGGGAGGCCGTGGTAGTTCAATAGGCGTGTTGTACATGATGGCCATGCAAACACTTATTCCTTGATGAAGGATGGAGTCCGCCATAAGTTGAAACCCCTGAAGAAGGACGAAGAAAAGGTATGCATTAGTGCTAGAATTTGTTTTGTTGATGGAAGGAAATTTTTAGAAGGCATGAAGCATGAGCGTATGTGTTATGCATTGATTCCTAGAATGGATAAGGAAGGTAGTGAGAAGGTACCAGTAGAAGTTTCTGGACTATTGAATGAGTTTCAGGAGATTATTTTTGATAATGTACCTGAGGGTTTACCACCAATGAGGAAGATCAGTCATCAGATTGACTTGATCCCTGGAGCTAGTTTTCCAAATAAGGCAGCTCATAGAATGACTCCTACAGAAAATGAGGAGTTGAACATAAAAGTTCAGGATTTGTTGAGGAAGGGTTTGATTCAAGAGAGTCTGAGCCCATGTGCGGTACCTGCAATACTAGCACCAAAGAAGGATGGGGAGTGGAGGATGTGTACAGACTCTTGAGCCATAAATAAGATAACAATCAAATACATATTTCCATTGCCAAGGATGGATGACTTGATGGACTGTTTAAGTGGAGCTCAGTACTTCACAAAGATAGATCTGAAAAGTGGATATCACCAGATCCGGATTTGTGAGGGAGATGAATGGAAAACTTCCTTCAAGACCAAAGAGGGCCTGTACGAGTGGTTAGTCATGCCTTTTGGGCTAACCAATGCACCGAGCATGTTCATGTGGCTCATGAATGAGGTACTGAAAGAGTTTCTGGGAAGTTTTGTCATTGTGTATTTAAATGATATTTTGATTTTCAGTAAGAACTTGGATGAGCATTTAATGCATATTCTTAGGGTTTTTGAGAAGTTGAGAGAGGAGAAACTATTGATAAATTTGAAAAAGTGTAGTTCTGTTAAAAAGGAGTTAGTGTACTTGGGGTTTGTTGTCTTAGAAGAGGGTCTAAAGATGGACCCAGAGAAGGTGAAGGCTATTCTAGAATGGCCTACCCCAAGAACTGCTACTAAGGTGAGATCTTTCCATGGTTTGGCCAGTTTTTATAGAAAGTTCATTAGAAACTTCAATAGTATTTGTGCATCCCTGACTGAAACAATGAGAGGGGATAGAAAAGAGTTCAAGTGGAGTACTGGAGCAGCAAGGAGTTTTGATTTGTTGAAGCAGAAGGTGACAGAGCAACCAGTTTTAGCCCTCCTAGATTTCAATAAGATGTTTCAGGTGGATTGTGATGCTAGTGGTTGTGCCATTGGAGTAGTGATGAGCAAAGAAGGTAAGCCCATTGCCTATTTTAGTGAAAAGTTAAATGATGCAAAGAGAAAGTACTCTGTATATGATCAAAAATTTTATGCAATAGTTCAAGCATTAAAGAAATGGAGACATTATCTATTGCCTAAGGAATTTGTTTTTTTTACTGATCATCAAGCATTATAGCATCTGAGTAGTCAAGGAAAATTAAATCAGAGGCATATGAAATGGGTAGAATTTTTGTAGAGTTATACCTTTGTTTTAAAGCATAGGAGTGTCAAGTTGAATAGGGTTGTAGATGCCTTAAGTAGGAGGAAAATATTGTTGACATAGATGTAGATTGAAGTGGTTGGATTCAATGAACTCAAGACATTGTATCCTGAAAATCCAGATTTTGTAGAGGCTTGGAAAGCTTGCAAGGAGCCTGTTACAGTTGACAGGATGAAGTGGCTAGATTTCATAATCCAAGATGGCATGTTGTTTAAGGGAAGTCAATTGTGTATTCCAAGGAGTTCCATGAGGGAGAATCTGATAAAGGAGAAGCATAGTGGAGGAATGGCAGGACATTTTGGTTGGGATAAGACCATTGCCATTATCAATGAGCATTATTATTGGCCTCAGTTATCACACGATGTGAGGAAGTTTTTGCAGAGTTGTAGGGTATGTCAGATGGCTAAAGGTGTGAGCCAGAATAATGGGTTGTATCAGCCCTTACCTATACCAGAGAGGCCATGGGAGGATATAAGTATGGACTTTGTTCTTGGTTTGCCAAGGACACAGAGAGGGAATGATTTAGTATTTGTGGTAGTTGACAGGTTTTCGAAGATGGCACATTTCATCCCATGCCAGAAGACCCATGATGCAGTCCACATTGCTAACTTTATTCTTCAGAGAAGTGGTGAGACCACATGGCCTACCAAAGAGTATAGTCTCATATCGTGATACCAAGTTTGTGGGATACTTTTGGAGGACCTTGTGGAAAAAGTTGAAAACAAAGTTGAAGTTCAGTTTTGCACACCATCCACAAACTGATGGGCAGACTGAGGTTGTGAACAGAAGTCTGGGTAACCTACTGAGATGCTTGGTAGGAGATAAACCCAAGGGATGGGACTTGATCTTACGCCAGGAAGAATTTTCTTACAATTCTGTCAACAGAAGTACTTGTAGATCACCATTCCAGATTGTGTATGGAGGCAGTCCCAGGACTGCTCCAGAATTGAGGAAGATGGACCAATAGAAGAAGACTAGTGCTGAAGCCAAAGAATTTGTAGAACACATCAAGAATATACATGAGAAGGTAAGAGAACATATTAACAAGATGAATATGCAATATAAGGCTAAGGCAGATCAAAAGAGGAGGTATAAGGAGTTTGAGATTGGTGATGAAGTGACAGTCCACTTGAGGAAAGAAAGGTTTCCAGTGGGAACCTATAACAAACTGAAGATGAAGAAGTTTGGTCCCTATAAAATTGTGAAGAGGCATGAATCAGGGAATGCATATGAGGTAGAGTTGCCAGATGGAGTCAACATTTCCCCTGTGTTCAATATTTCAAATTTGACAGAGTATCATGAAGGTGGCATAGAGGAAGTACCAGTAATAGAATAGTGTGGCATTCCAGCACCTATTTCAAAGAAGGAGCAAATTGAAGAAATCCTGAATAGCCGTGTGGGAAGGAGTACCAAAAATAGGTAATATGAAGAATATTTGGTGAAGTGGAGAGGAAGGCCTGTGGAAGATTCATCCTGGCTGTTTAAGGCAGAGGTTGACCGTTTGGGTTTTCCTCAACCATCTGAGACATGACGGGGTCACTTCTCAAATTACCTTGGGTGTTTGATGCAGGAGCATCCAGTGGTGTGAGGGCAATCTTGCATCACCCAAAAAAACATGTTTTCCATTTATGTTCCTGTTGTTTGCTTTTTGTAGATGTTTATGCATTTTTGGACACCCTTTTCATCAAATAAGAGTTTCCAACTTTCAAAACTACTTTTCTATTTTTTCTGCTCAACTGCGATTTTTAGCAAGTTTGAATTTGAAGGCGTGGGAAGACAAAAATTTATGGGAAGGTTCAGAATGGAAAAATACATAGTTTGGTGAAAGAATCAGTTCAAGATCATTCATGGTCTGAAAGTTATTCAAGTTCCAGTTTCTGCTTTTTTCCCTTAAAAAGCTTCCAAGCTCAATTTGAGGCACTAAACAGTCCCGGATGGGCCTGAAAATTTGTGGAAAAACCAAAGTAGATGCCATAAGCCCTACTTTATAGAAAATAGTCTTCTCGAGAGCTTTTCGAAAAGGTATTATCATTGAAGATCCAATGATCAGATTAAAAGTTATGGCTTCCGGAAGTTGGTGCATATTTTAGAAATGAGCTAATTTTCGACTGTGAATTTAAACTTGAATTTCTAATTGTAATTTTGGCACCAAACCGCCAAAAATCTTATCTCGAAGGTTGGTTTTGGTTCCCAACCGAAATGGGTCTATTTCTGGGCTTGTTTCTGATTTTTGAGTAACTTTTTGGGGAAAGAGTTTGCATGCTGTGAAAAGGGGTTCTTTTGTAATTCCTTGTAACTCGTGTAATTTTTATAATTTTCATGTATTTTAGAGCTTGAGGATTTGTGATCCTCTGCATGTAAGAAGTTCCATTCTCAATTAGAATAAAATTTCTCTAGTTGTTTGTATCATTTTTTGTGTGTCAGGTTTTCTCCCTCGTCAATTATTTAAAGTGGTTTGGTTGAACCCCTGTTCGACAAACCCCTTTGAATTAGTGTTTTTTGAAAATAAAACTTGCTATCACTATCATTTGAATAGAAAAAATGGCGGTGAACTATGAGCTCATGCACGACAAACGATAGTGAACATTAACCCCAAGGAATGGAAAAAAGTTGCAACCTGGGGCCACTATCTCAACTTCAATATCAACTTAAGGACATCCAAAATAAGGTTGGAATTCTTTTTCGTTTGAAACATAGTGATTGAAAATTGGATTTGATTACAAATTTGTAAACCACAATGGATTCCATGAGACTAGTTTTTTATTTGTAAAATGAAAAAAAATTGAATAAAATGAAAATTTAAAAAAAAAAATTCATTTCAAACTTCAAGGCACATTATGAGAGGAAAATTTATTGAACATTTATAATGAATATACTCTGTTTCAAGCTCCCATTTTGGCTCATAGTTGTGAATTGCATTTACTTTAAATTTTTTAAAACCTTTTAAAAACAATACACATTATTTAAAATTTGGATTTATAGCTACCAATTGCATTTACTTGAAAGTTTCTAAAGCCTTTTAAACAAACCCCGTTTTCAACCAAATTTGGATTTATAGTTTCCAATTGCATATGCTTGAAAGTTTCTAAAGCGTTTTAAACAAACCCATTTTGTAAAATTGGGCTTTACAACTGCCAATTGCATTTGCTTGAAAGTTTTTAATATTCATTTGGCTTTAGAGTTGCCAATTGCATTTGCTTGAAATTTTCTAATATTTTTCCCCAATAGCAATGCATATATGCATAATCTTATAAAAAAATTGGGACTTCAATGCTTATTTTTCATAAGAACACATACCCCAATTGGGGCCTCAACCTTTTTAAAAACACTACCTTCTATTACTAATTCATTATATCCTTTCTTATATACTAGAATTAACCTAACAATGAGATCTTCCTACTATTTTTTTTTTCTTCATCTTTAAACCAAGTTTACTCAAACCTCTAATTAGAATTTAAAACTATTACAATTACAAAGAAAATAGTCAACATCTATAACCCGAAGATTCCCCCAAAATGTATAATCAAAATTTAATTTTGTTCCATCTTGAGGATATTTCAAACCTACAAGTATATCTATTTTTTAGTTCTCTCTAATATCCATTAATAGAGTGTGTTGAAGGCATTGCTTAAATCATCAACATGGAGATATTGTTTGTGAATATTATTATAGACTTATTTTTATTGTAAACTTGAATTCAAAATTATACTTGAATATAACCTTAGAAAAATTAATAGGATAGATTTATTGCTTCTATATTATTGGTTGGATAACAATATCTTAATTATTCTTTGGATAATTTTTTATCTAAGTGATTGAAATGTTCAAATTGATTTTCAATTTGCTAACTCCATGAGTCTAACTAGAGAATAATTTTAAGAATAAAAATCTATTTTTGTTTGTAGTGAATCAATAAATTACATCACCTCTTAATTGAATGAATTGTTGTAATAGAGTGCAACAAACCATAGTTTTATATAAATGATATCACATTTTTTGTGGCATTTTTCCAAATAATTTATGTGGTGTTTATATGCATGCCTATTTTGCATACATTTAAGTAAAACTAGGCATAGTAAAAAATTCTAGTAAATTGAGAAAATATTATTCAATGAGTGAATAATATTTGTAAGAGGAAGAAATGAAAAAGAAAATAGGTTTGCATTCTTTTCAAAAAGAAAATACCAATAAAAGTAACATAACTTACAACATTAAAGAAGAAAAAAAAATATATGTAGAAAAACATTGCAAAGTTATATTATACATGATAAATAATATCATGTAAAGAAATTAGAATGTGCTTCAAGAATGAATATAAGTTAAGAATAAAGTAAATAGAAGAATTTTTTCAAATAGAAAATTTTATTGTAGTCAATAGAAATATAAATTGTATGAAGACTAATTGTTGTATATATAATGAAATATTATAACATAAAGAAATAGAATGTTAGCTATAACTATAGCATATAATGTTGAACATAGTGGCCAAGAATAATAATGTAGAATAAATGTAATGAAACAAAGAGAAACCAAGTGTTACATAGTGTAGGAAAATAAAAATAAATAGTAATTTTGTTTCATGCAAGAGTAGAATGAAGAATGCTCCAATGTAAATAATATATAGAATATAATTGTCGAAAAAATACTATTATACTACATTTGTAGAATTTTAAGGATTAAATAGAGTGTATGAGGGATATGTTACACTTTTGCATATAAAAGTACATTATGCCTTTCAAATTTGAATAAAAAATAGAGATCGATGTTAAAATAGGGAAGAATAGAATGTAATGGGGTGAGATAATTTTTTGGGAAAAATATGTTAAAAAAAATAGAAAAATAATGAGAAAAAAAAAAGACAAATAATGAGAAAAAAAATAATTTTGTAGATATTTTTTCAATCCTAAAAATTAGTTATAAAAAAGGACATTTTTGAGATGTTAAGAATAAAATCCAACATATTATGAAAATAGAGAAAGGTATTATAAGACATTGTATGATTAGACTGAGAATTTTTTCTTTTGTTTCTTGTAATGGTATCAAGAATGGACTATTGTAAGTATTTTATAAAATAGTAGCAAGAGGAACATGCATTTCAAAAATATAGTCGTATGATTAGAATGAAGATTATTTATTTTTCTCCTTGTAAATATGTCAAGAATGGACTATTGCAAGTATTTTATAAAATAGGAAGATTTATCATTTTAAAATGGTAGTGAGAGAACATGCATTTTGAAAATAGAATAATTTGTATTAAAGAGTAGTTTAAATAAAAAATAAAATGATAAGAGGATAATTATATTTGAGTTTTGATAAAATCTTTATTATTTAAAGATAAATTTAATTAAAAATAACTTAAAATGTCTTAGAATTTTTTATTCAAGTAAGAAGAATGATTTAAAAAAAAATTGTTAGGATATTTTTAGAGTAGATGTTTATATAATTGTGTATTTAATGTTTGAAAAAATACATAAATAATAAAATTTTAGAAGATGATGTAAATACATAAAAATATGAAATTTAATATAATTAAGTAAGAAAATAAGAGATTGCCACTTAGATCTAGGAGAAGGTTAGGAAATAGGGTTAAATGGGCCCTAAAAAATTATGTTATGAATATAGATGCTAAAATGTGAGCATGAAATATAAATTAATATAGTAGTGTATGCAATTCTTGACATCATATTTTCCTTCACTTTAACGAACTAATGCCACTATATGATAAAGCACAATTAAGTATAAAAAATAAATGCTAAAAGAAAAACATTAAAATAATCAAACATTTTGGATACATAGAACATTTGATATACAGTGTTTGATCAAGGAGTTGATTCCCTTGAACTAAGATATGTGAAACAAGCATGTCAAAAAATGCAAAAATCTACAATATATATATGTTAGAATAATACAACCAATAATACAAAGTATGCGAACAAATCATATATAATCCAACATAAACATTATACATATTAAAGGAAAAATGTCAAAATTACAAGGGTTGTGAGAGTATATGCCCGCTTAAATAATTGTATGAAAGAAATATATGTAGTTATTTTTAAGGTAACTAGAGGGGAATATAAAAATAAAAGTAGTTCATCACTAATTTTACAATAATACAATAGATCATTATCTTTATGTAATGATGAAAGTTTTACTTCCATATAAAAAACTTTACATATTGGTGGAATTAGATGGAACAATCCCTATTGCATGAATCGATGGTTTTCCGTGAAGGAGTTTATAAGAAATTTATTGCCTATTATAACATGGAATAACAAGTGAAGCGAAATAGGGTTTGATTCTAGATAAGGAAATAATAGTTCCCAAAGGATCTCATCGAATAATAACAAAAGCTTTAATAGAAAATTCAGGAAGAGTAAGATTAGAAGTATAAACAAAAATATATTTTAGGAATTAATGACTACAAATATTAAGATTAAAAAACCATTTTTAATCAATGTATACTTAATGCTCATATAGGTTTAGTACCAAAAATGATTAGAAGATAAAAAAATCTTCTATTAAACCACATTGAAGTGAAGTTTAGATGGAAGAAATGTAATCTCCATAATGTCAGTATATAATACACCCAATTTGGGCAACTATTTCAATTTGGGCAACTATATCAATAATCATAATTTTAAGGAAAACATAAATTACTTGAATCTTTTTAAGGTCTCTCATTATATTCTACTTACTCTAACTTAAGTTTAAAAAACAACATTAAAATCCACATAACAAATTTCAAAGACATAATATTATTACAATATTATTTAAAAGTCTAATTGTAATGAACATGTTATAGTAATAAATATTCAAATTTTAAATATATGAAAATATATAACCAAATGATCCCTAGTTTTCATATATCATTTATGATGAGAACGCTAAATATTATAATTTTTTAGGCCAATCTTTAGGCACTAATTCACCATTGTTAAAATGATCCTTTAAAGTTTATTCATTATTTTTTTTAGGATTATAAATTTTTACAATTTCTATTAAAAAAAACTTAAAATAATGGTATAGATTAATATTCTTGTCTTTATCCTACATTTGTGTCATGTTTGATTATATTTAGTATCATATTTAGAAGTTGTATTTTGAACTATTATATATTTTTTAACATATATAAATTGTATGGTTGGATTAGTGAGATGTTATAACAAGTATACAATATGAAGTCAAAATTTATTAGATTCATTCTTAATAAATTAGGAATAGCGATTAAATTTATAGCTTTATGCAATCTATAAGCACAAATAGTTTGATGGTAGAAACTTTATACATATAAAAATATGATAAATGTCTGATTATTTTTCTTTCCAATCTATAAATTTTGTATGTGCTTGGCTATATAATTGAGATGAATCACTCATAATACATAATGATAAAAATCATCCTCATACGAAGGATTTTATATTGTCTTCCATTAAATTCATCCTCTTTATGAGATTCTTATGGAATATTGATATTCTCTAGTGTGAATTCTTAATTTTAGACATATCCTTAGTAGCATGTTCTTGTACATTGTGTGGTAACTTTCATGATAAATATTATGTGCATGTGTCCCTTCCTCCTATCAGATTTTCTTTATGGATATGAGGAAATTTATTTCTAATTTTTTGGTTTCCTCCTTATCAAAATATTGCTTCAATAATTTAGAAATCATATTTACAAGTTTATATCATCTCTCTCATTTTCTTCTCTTATTTGTACCTTCAATAATGACTAAATTGATTTTACATGACCACCAATGTTAAGTAATGATGCTTTCCTTTTATTACTAGTTGTAGGAAATAAATCTTAGATGCAACCTTTATCAATATTTTTTAAGTCTTTAATGGCACATTTTGTACTTGAGCCCACACTTGTAAGTTTAAAATTTAGAATTGTTTTAGATTATGTTTTGTGTGCAATCTAGTAATTTGAATGTTTTGATTATTAAAAACTAGATAGATGTTGAATTTTTTTTTGTTAATGGTATGAAAATATTATTGATTAATAGATGAATTATTAGAACTGTTTTAGATAAATCTATTCCCTATATCTAGATATATTATTTACCAAGGTCTCATTGCTCCTTTAGGTGTACATACATATATAACATGGAAAATGAAGATGTTCCACCTCCAGAAAATTTGTTTACAAATACCACTAATGAGATTAAAAAATTGAGAGATTCATTAGCATAGGGTGCAAAGCCAGGGATATATACTGAACTATGCATGTCAATATTACATAGTCTAGAAAAACTAAAAGATGAACTTGAAAGGACTAGTGCATATTCCCCAAATAGAGTACCTATTATTCTTTCTCACATGCAAGAAGAAGTACATGGTGATGTTCCCCTTAAACAAATACAAGATACTGTGACCAAAGAAATGATAAAAAACCCTTGTTTTCCATTTTATCAAAATGTGTGTAAGGTTAGGGGATACCAGGTCACTAGATGTGTCGATCCTATTATGACCTCATTGATTTACCCACGATTTCTCACAGCACATGGTCTATACCCAAACAATGACTAGATTCCATTGTATTTTTTTTAGTAGTTATATGCTGAGGTCCATTTGGGCCTCAAAGTCAACTACCTAGACATTCCACCATATGTTGGTTAGGGGCATGGCAGGATTGTTGATAGGCCCACCTATCGTCGAGTAGATAGACCAGCCCGAGTGTTTAGGGTATCGGTTGGTGAGAGGTCTCCTTCTCTCACCCCAGCTCTAGCCCCCATAGTAGATGAGGTTGTCATTGCTTCCTAAAAGGAAGCAATTGACACTATAGGTGACATTGCAACTACCACCAGTAGGATATCTATTCATCATGTAGGTCAATATTTGATGTCTAGAGGTTCTCAATCCATGTCATTTTTAGCATAGTGGACCACCTTGGATCCTTATACAATGATGAACATCCCTACTCCCACACAGCTTGAGACACTTACATGAGATATGGAATGCATGACTTTGCATTGTTTAGCTGAGGACCTCGTGGAGGCATATGCCTCCATTGCATTAGACTATGGTATCGGTATAGAGCATGTTAGAGATCATTTAAGATGCATAGGTCATTCACTTCCAGGATCCCATCACTCTCAGCCCAGCACTAGTGCATGTTAGGATCCACCTACAGATCATTCAATAGTTACACAGACTATGGGTTTTACTGAGATGTTGATTGGTTCTGGTTCATCATTGTTGATGCCATCTCACCTGCATAGTCCTCTTCACTCATCATTTCTGGCATGACATGGGATAGATCAGATGGATGCAAATATTTGTTCATCGCTTGACCATATAGTTGATATGGTGGAGATGGGTGTTTTAGAGGACTTAGGCCATCCAATATCAGATGATGTGCATCTATGTGTGCATGTGCATGTTTCAATTGCTTTTTAATTATTTTTAAATTTTAGTTTTAATTAGATATTCATGTACTAATATATATGAATATATATTGTAGGTGGACATACCTCATGTCACTCCTAGCCTTGTTCCTCCATATCGTGTACATCGACGTGACTCTATGGATGAATTTTCTACCAATGGACATGTGAGTTTTAATTTTTTATATATACACGTGTATATAGGCATGCATATGTATGCACATAGATCTAGATAGATATTTAAAAATATACGAGTACATTCTTAAAAATAACTTTCATTTAAAATTTATTTAATATAAATTATATGTATTTAACACATTTTGTAAACATTTTTATTTGCAGGGCTCAACACATCCCTTAGAGCATGACCATTCTCATTCAAATGGTCATTCGACTAGGATTCAACATTCATATTAGGCCCTACACTAGATCTATGATCTTTACTACCTGTATTTTCTTATATGATGATCTTTAGTATTCAAAATTTGATGATCTTTGCTTATATACATACATTTGGATATTTTCTTATATACATACATTTTTCTATTTTCTTATACGATGATCTTTAGTATTCAACATTTGATTATCTTTGCTTATATTTAAACATTTGGCTATTTGCTTATATATATACATTTGGCTCTTTTCTTATAGCATGTTACATGTTTATACATTGAATCTATTTACATGTATGAATGTGTTTGCTTATTTTTACATGTTTACATGTTTATATGATATATGTATACATTTTCTTATATTTGAAATATACATACATTTGCTTATTTGATGATCTCTTAGAACTTACATTTCCTTATATGATATACATTTGATCTCTAGTAGAATTTTAGGAAATGAACATGCCACTTTATAATTAAGTCCATTCATGTTGACCGCAATAAATAATTTGCACGGACACCCATTGAATTTTATAGTAAGAAGTCAAAAATTATAAAATAAATGACTCTCAAGCTCAAGTAGAGTAATGATATTTTATAAACGAGTTGTAAAATACAATTATAAAGAAGAGGTAGGAACATTCCTTTTATAATTATATACCATCCTTCAAACACTTTCCCTCTAAGTTATAAATCTTTTATGTTAAATTATTTCATAAATAATCTCTTAATCTACACCATTATTAAATTATACGAAAATTTTTATTCTTTGAAAAATTAAGAAAATTCAATTCAAATTATACCTGTATTGTCTTTTTGACAAGTAACAAAATTCCAAAATTACTCTAAGATATATGTTGCATATCTATACATTAAAAAACAACAAACTCCACAATGAAATAACTTGTTTGCTTACCACTTGATTCATTTAATGATCTAGGATGTAGTTATTCCATACACTAGAATATTTTTTTTCCCATATGCATATAGATACAAGCTTATTTTTCATTATTCGATATCAAATTGCAAGATTAATTTGCATTTATATTACTTGGAGCTCACAAATTTTGGAGAAAAGGTTTTTGCACATTTATCAAGGAGGTAAATATTGGAGAAGACAACTTTTCATTTTTATTAATCAAGGAAAGATTTGGAGGAGAATTTAACTAATTTTCTAGAGGATTCGTTTTGAGACATCTTTAACTTGAAGAAGAAAATGGGACAACAAAGAAAAAGAAAAAATGTGTCTCAACGAAAATTGTCAAAAGAAGAAGGACAAAAGAAGCATGAACAAAACTTGGAAAATTATCATAGAAAGAAACAAGGTACACGTGCTTGTTTCTTCTATCTCTCTCTCTCTCAAGTGTGTGTTTAGGACTTTTATTAACACCTCAATTTGTTTTGCTTATAAATATGAATGCCTTTTATGAAACCCATGTTAGATTTAACTTGAAAACTTTAATACTCAAAAATAGTCATCTTGCATAGACATTACCTAAATTTCTTATCATCTATTTCCAATTACTTTTGTTCCACAGAATTCTTAAGTTTAAGAATATTTTATTTTATTTGTTTCAACTCCACTTAAATAACTAATAGTCTCTCACTTTCTCTTCTTGCATGTAAATTCAAAAAAGTAGGAAATTCTCAAGCAGAAGTTGAGAAAAAATATAGATATAGGATCAAAATAATGCATTGAAGAACACATGGACCTTGAAGTTAGGGAGGAGACCCAAGTTCAAACAATGCTTGTTGGAGAGGGGTCAGGATCACTTCCTTCTACTGGTATGGATAAGCATATAAAACTAGTTGTTCAAAACTTTTGTCACTTATAGCATCATGTCTTATCACTTTGTTTGCTTGCATACATAAACTTCACTTATATAGAATCATCTCTCACTTTTATTTGAAAAATATTTTGTGACATGTAGAAAGGGCTCAACAAGTAGGAAGTTCTCATGTTGAAGTCGAGCCAAATCTAGATATTGGATCAAATGAATCCACTGAAGAAAAAATGGACCTTGAAGATAGGGAGGAGGCCCAAGGTCAAACAATGCATGTTGGAGAGGGGTTAGGATCACTTCCTTCTACTACTATGCATGAGCATATAAAACTAGTTGAAAAGGTGATGAAAAAAATTTCTTATAGAAATTTAGATCATTTATTTGAAATGGATATGGAGAAGCTGAAATGTTATGCCAACCAACCTTATAATAAGAGAAAGAGGTCAATGACTAAATTAGTAAATGGAATAATCAATCATCATTTCAATCATCTTGATACACTTGAAAAAACCCAATTTTTATCATGTTTACTTCTTCGTAATGAGCTGAAAGAGTCATTACAATTGTTGGGTGTGCATTCGGCATCAAATAAGAAGAAACACATGGGATTACAAAAGGATATTTCTCAAAATGTTAAAAAGGGTTTAGATTCCATTGGGAAAGGATCTCGATCAGTGGATAAGGCCACTACAAGAAGGGTGATGTTGACATCTATTGTACATCAAGATATAGAAAGAAAAAGAAAATTGTTTGCACTCTCGGCTGGAATTGGTTATAGTAGAACCACATTAACAAAATATGAGAAAAAAAAAAGAAAGTTTTTGGATGAGAGTTCAGAAGGAAATTGGGAAATTATGTGTAGAGCTCCCCATTCTAACAGGATTGAAGATGTTGTTAGGAACTTGATCTCAAGTTTTTGGCATGATCAGAGTCATCCATCATCAAATACTAGAGATGTTATGAGACAAAGGATTGGGCCTAGTATTTATGAAAATCATATCAAACATTGGCTAGACATAACACAATTTGAGATGTATATGGATTTTTGTAAGTCATATCATCAAAAGATTGGAAAAACAATATTTGAAAGATTAAAGCCATATTATGTGAAGATAAACAAGTTTTTTGAAACTTGTTGTCGTTATCATATTGAATTTGATCTCTACTATCAGGTGTTTTGAAAGATGAGAGAAGAAAGTTGTGGGTTTCAAAATGCACCTCCTAAATAGGCAAGTTTGTTCATAAAGGATATTTTATGTGATCATGAAAATGGACCTCAAATAAACTACATAAAAGGAATTTGTGAGACATGTGGAAATTTGGCTAAATTTCCCTCAAGAAATGAGGATAATGACCTAACAAAGACAATAAATTGCAAGAGTTAAGTTTTATTTTAAGAGAGTTTATTTGTTTCAATTTGATTAGATTGTTATTTGAATTCTCTAATGTAATGTTTCATTCATTGTGTGGTTTATTACTTATTCACATATTTTACTCACACAGGTACAAGTATGTAAAGTTGCAAACAAATTTTGGGAAAGAATCCACAAGGTTGAACTATGTAGAAGAGGAGATTCCTATTGGAAAATTTATGGAAGATTTTTCAAAAATTGATACAACCATACATACCACATTCCTTTTTTGCTAAGTGGAAATCACAACAATTCCAAACATTGAGAGATACTTTCCCACTTGGAACAGTTCTATCAGTAGTTGACTTTGCAAAAAATTACTCCTTCGTACATCAAAAGGAGATTCAATCAAAGTATTACTTTTCAATGCAGATCACTATTATGGTTCATGTGTGTTATTGACATGCACAATCAGAATTGGATGGTGTTGAGAGTAAAAATGAAGAACGGTCCATAAAGAAAGAATATCACTTTTATATTAGTGATGATAAAGAGCATGACACACTTTTTGTCCAACATTGCTTTACAATTTTTTTTGAGAATTTCAGAAGCAGGGATGCAAAATTTGAAAAGCATATTGTATGGTCAGATGGATTTGTGACATAATTCAAAACTTCATGACCATTCTATGCACTTTGTAGATATCATAAAATCTACAAAATACCACATGTTTGGATTAATTTTTAGAGTGGGCATGGAAAGGGTGAGCATGATGGAGCAGGATCTTGTGTCAAATGAGATTTAAGAAAACATCAAATGAGTTATCTAGAAGATCATATAGACAATGTGCATGATGATGTTGAATGGTGCAAGAAACACTTTGCATCAAATGTGGTCAGCACATCTTCAAGAACAAACCGAGACATTCCACATAGACTATTTTGGGAGATATCGGGTATGTATAAATTACATTTTCAAAAATTTGAATTTATTTAAATTTAAAATTTATATATATATACATGTTTGTTCACATAAGTTTGTTATTGTACATGTATCTAGGTGTGGATAGAAGATCAATTTATGGATGCAAGAGGGCAAAAAAATAAGATCTTTGCATTGTGTTGGGATTTCAGATGGTCATCATGGATGGACATTAGACACAAGGGATTACTCTTTTTTTTGCAGTAAGTGCATTGCAGGAAACTCTGATCATGCATGCAACAACCAAGAACTTGGATATGTTGGTAAATGGGGTACAATGCCACTAGTTAGATTTCAAAAACATGTGATGAAAATGAGGAAGAAATATTTGAAGACATTCCTTTGATTTCAATTGATTATGACCATATATCAGGATTGGTTAGAAAAGGTACATGTGTAAGTTTTCAATAATTTATATATTATATATATCTAGTTAATGATCTTTAAAGTCTAGAGACATTTCTATTTTTTTAGAAATTTTGTGTGTAAATTTGGTGTCCAAGAGATGTTTTTGTAGTCATAGCAGAGCCTGAAAACATTGAAGGTGTTAGCTATTATTTATTGTGTTGCACAGAAGAGAGGAATAAGCTAACACAACCTGAAAAAGTGATGGAATTTCATTTCCCACAGGTGAGTTTGAATTTAAAATTATATATACATTGTGTTCACATGTGTGTGCATTACTATTATAAACATTAAATATATATTGTACAAACCTTAAGCATGAAAATGTTGTGCACGTTCATATGTCTTACCAAGTAGGTTCATGTTTACCTTGCAAGTTCTATTGTAGTGCAAGGGACATATCTAAAACAAGACAAAAAAATTTAGCACGAGATTCATTTTGTTGACTATCAACCTAATAGCAAGGTATATCAATATAGTCACTTGATAATTGTTACCGCCCTACATCTGCACACAGTTCCACATGCACATGGCTGAAGAAAATAGTGACTAGATAGTGAAGATCATCAAAAAATTCTATATGTTATTGAAGAGCGGGCTGAACCAAAATCTTTTACTTAGATTATATCCATGATTTTCAAGTTCACTTGTAACCCTATTCATGTTCAAGTGAGAACTTATAGTAACTTGTACATAGTTGTAAATCATTTTGCGTAAATTAAAATTATATGTACATATTTGTTCCATGGAATTCTTAAGATCAAGAATCTTTGATAGCATCATCTCTCACATTTAATTATATACAACTTATATTTGTTTCATCGACGACGAGCACTTGTTCACAATTCTGGCCTTAACTTGCATCACCGAAATCACGGTAATTTTGAAATTCACCATACCATTTAAACATACCATCGCACCCTTTTAGTTCCCTCTTCCCCTCTGTGAACCTTAACCCCGTGAACTCGAACCATTAATGGTTCCCCATCTTTATCTCCCACTCTCTTCATATTCTCCTCACCACCCTTCCTCACTTTTAACCCGAACCCCGAACCTCACTTTGATCTTCCACTTTCGTCTTCCTTTTCCCCGCATCTCTCTCTTCCTTTCTACAGATCCCCTTCCCATCTTCCTTCTCGGATTTTGATTTTTGACCAGACCGACCTTGATGATTTTGACGGATGACGATCTGACTTTATGTTTCGAGCCGGACCCGGAACGATGATTTTGATTTTGGATCCAGATCCTGACCATTTTGACGGATTTTTCTGATCGATGTTTTGATGATGACGGATCTTTGATGGATTGCTGGACTGGAAGCGGATGATGATGATTTTGACGGATCCTGACGCGATTTTGATTCTGGACCTGGACTTGATTTTTCGATACCAAAAAAGATTCTTGATTTTGATCTTGTACCCCCTACCCTTTGTCTCTCTCCCACTCCCCCCCTCTCTCTCAATTCTCTCCTTCCTGTCCCCTCTCCCTCTCTCCCCTCTACCCTTAACTAGGTTAAACCCTAAACCCTTGTACCCTCTATCTCTCTCCCAAGTTCCCACACTCACTCTCTCTCAAGTCTCTCCCTCCTACCCACTCTGCCTCTTGCAAGTATCTCTCTCTTACTCACTCCTATCTCTATATCCCCTCTACTCTCTACCCAAGTAAGCAGGTTAAACCCTTAAACCCTCTCTCTCTCACTCACTCACTCCTTCTGTCTCGAGCTCCCCTCTAGCCTTAAACCCTTAAACCCTCTCTCTCTCTCTCACTCACTCCTATCTCGAGCTCCCCTCTAGTCTTAAACCCTTAAACCCTCTCTCTCTCACTCACTCACTCCTATCTCGAGCTCCCCTCTAGCCTTAAACCCTCTACCCTCTATCTATTTCCCACTCCCTCCATATCTCTCTCTCAAGTATCTCCCTCCTACCCCCGCACTCCCTCTCTCTCCCACTCCAGGTCCATATCTCTCTCTCAAGTCAATGATATGGGCCTTTCGTAAAATTATCTAGCCATAGCTGCCATTCTCTCCAACTGAAAAAATCCATGTAGGCATTAAAGAAAACATAAGAATAGTTAAAGAAATCCCATAAGCACAAACCTAACGAATCTTCAACTTCACTGCTCAAGTGGTTTAAAGCATGAGAAAAAAATAACCTTTTGGGTCTCTAAATCTTATACAGTATATGATACGAAGCAATTTCATCATGGTGGGAAAATCATTGCACTAAAAATATTTATAGAGAGAATAAAATCTAGGAGGTTCGTAGGGTTGTAAATACATTAGAATTAGAATAGGTATAGCTAAAAAAGGAGTGACTCATAAACAATTTAATCACAATTTTAATTTGAGAAAAAAAAAATGGAATATGCATCAGTAAATTAGTTAGGCTATGCAAATGGACCTCATCTTTCAATTGAATATTCTCAATACGTAGTTGCTTCTCTTGAACACTAACTTCTGTAATAACAACAGGTCCTCCGCAGTTGGTGGATATGAGATTTTTGAATTTTTTGAGTATGCATGTGATAGCGCTTCTTTTTGGGATGGTTATCTTCTTGCTCATCACCATATCCACTCCCTTCCATGTTGTCACTGCCAGACCTACTCTCATATTCTTCATCTCTCTGTAGATCCCAAGATGAGACTCTCCACCGCTGCTGCTAAACATGTCTCCTTTTCCTTCCAAGCTACTTGTCTGTCTAACAATGCCCATCATAAATATATACTTACTTATATATATAAATAAACAAAATTCCCCTAAGAAAGTCAAATTAATACACATTTCCACATCAATACCCATGCTTTTATGATTTTCAGTTGAAGAGAACACCTACCAGCATCAGGGAGAGCTTGGGTGCGGAGTTGTTGATGTTCATGTTCATATTAGACCTTGGCTGAGGGGTAACAAAACAAGGTTGTGTCATTCCAATATTGTTAGATGAGATCTCAAATAAAAACCTTTTGTTTGAATCGTTCCTACCCTCAACTAAACAACCCAATCCAAAATTCATCCCAAAATGCTTTTCAACCATTTCTAATATATATACTTTTTAATTATATACTTTTAATATTATAATAATAACAATTATATATTATAATAATAATATATAATTAATAATAATTATATATTATTATTATAATATATTCTAATAATAATTATATTATATATTATAATATAAAAAGAATATAAATTAGATTTATATCAATATTAGATATTAAAAATACAACAATTAAAAAATGGGAAAACAAACGGTGAAATGAATCCATGTCAAGGGGTTCGGCCGAACCTATGTTCTAGGTTCAACCGAACCCCTTTAAAGTACATTTTTTATTGTATTTCAAAGTGGTTCGACCGAACCTATGTTCAGTTGAACCTATGTTCATTCGAACCTATGTTCATTTGGACCTATGTTCATTCAAACATATGTTCATTTGAACATATTTTTTTGGTTCGACCAAACAGTGATTCGACTAAACCACCTTTTTTCACCTTCACCCTCCCAAGCACCAAAATTGTCTAGAATTTTGCACTTCGAAGCTTCATTTGAAAATGAAAATGGAGGAGAATTCACAAACCCAACTGGTATCAGGTAGCCCTCAGAATGAGCTATCCAACGAATATAATTTTAATATGTTTTGGTTTTATTATCTATTTGTTTTTTAAGTTTTATTAAATATAGGTTTCTCATTGAAAATGAAGTTCTCTATTCTACACATGTGGAAAAATAGAAAATTATCATTTTTAAAAAAAAAAATATGAGTGCACTAGATATTGGAGTCCTTCATCCAACAAAAAAAATAAAATTCGATACATACAACAAAACTTATGCATTATACGGTCGCACTATGTCTGAATTATAATTGGTTTGACTTTGAAACTTGATTAAAGAAAAAATATTCAATAAAAAACTATCTAACCAAGTGGAAGCATTGGATATCAGAGTTACAAATCTACATTCGAAAGAGTTAGAATTTTATCCTTCAAGGAAAAAAAATTATGCGTTATACTGTGTGTGCCACTTTTTAAAAATGTCGTTTTATGAAAAAAACCAGTTTTTGTGGGAGATGGAAAAAGAAGTGCAATCTAATTCCAAAAATTTTGAAAAAAATATTTTTAGAATCTTTAGACAAAATGTGGAGACTCTAGTTTGCATCATCTTCAAATTCCTCATGGTTTATCCCCTATAGGTGCCCCAAAGTGAAGATTTAGTTAAAAATAATAATTTTAGTGTCAAGTTTGGCCAAAAATTGTAAACCACTATTGTGGGATCACCCCTATATCTCTTATGATATGAATCCCCAAAATATACCTCACTGCGCTATATCTTTCATCTCAAACTCTATTGACAAGTGAGACTTCAAATTTGAAATCATACTTTTGTCATTCCCAATAAATAGCATATCATCCACATACAAAATTATAATGAGAATGCCACCATTATTAGTCTTGTAATAGACACAATGGTTAGATTTGGATCTCAAAAATCCCAATGGAAACACATAGGTTTCAAACTTTTACTACCACATCTTAAGAGATTGCTTCAGACCATACATAGATTTTCTCAACTTGCATATCAGATTCTTTTTTGCTTTGAAAATGAAATGATTTTTTTGTGACATAAATTTTCTCCTCCAAATCACCATCAAGGAAAGTTTTCTTCACATCCATTTTCTCGACTTCAAACTCACGAGTTGCTATAAGTGATAACAAGAACTGAATGGATATCAATTTAGTAGTTCATGAAATAAAATCTCCCCATAATCAATTCCCTCCACCTATGAATAACCTTTCATGACCAACCTTGCCTTATGCTTCTCAACACTACTATCACAACCCATTTTCTTCTTGAACACCCATTTGCATCCAACAGGATTACTTCCTCTAGGAAAAGGTACTAGATCTCATGTAGCATTTTTCTTTAATGTTGTCATCTCTTAATTCATGGCTTCCATCCAAGAATCTGCATCATGGATACCCATAGCCTCTTTAGCAATTTTAGGCTCATAATTTTTAGCAATCAAATCAAATATGCAATTAGAGACTAACATAGAATACCTAAATTTATCAAGTTGCCACCTTTCTCGTGTAGACCTCCTCAAATAATGAGGTTGAGATTATAGCTCTTCTTTAGATTTTTCAGAGCTACTAGAGCTATCCTCATCATTAGTTCCACCAGGAGTGTGTAGTTCATCTCTCCCAAGAGTAGGTGGAATTTTAACTACCTCCTTCTCTTCCTTCTCTATTTTTAGATCAACTATGAAAGGTTTCATCTCATTGAAGATCACACTAGCGTAGAGAACCTTCTCTACAACTACATCCCAAATCTTGTACCATTTCATACTGACACCATAGAAAATGAAGATACACTTCATTGGCTTGTTATCCAACTTACACCTCTTCACATCAGAAACATGAGCATATTCCTCACAACAAAATACTCTGAGATGTCTCATTGAGGGCCTCTAGAAAAACCATTCCTCAACGGGTGTCTCTTCAACACTTGTGCTGAAGTAGGACTTCTATTGATATAATAACATGCAGTGGCTAGAAATTCAGCCTAGAACTTATGTTCAAGGTCAGCACCACTCAACATACTCCTATCCCTCACCATACGCATTCTACTCATTCTCTCTACAACTCCATTTTGTTGTGGGGTGTATGGATTTGTCTTGTCTCTTGATCTCATGGTCCTTACAAAACCGATCAAATTGTGAGAAACAAAAGTCACCACCATTATCTATTCTCAAACATTTGATTTATCTTCCATTCTAGTTTTCAACCAAGGATTTGAGCTCCTTAATCCAACTGAAAAATTATAATTTACTTCTAAATAAATACATAGATGTTCTTCTAGAATAGTCATATATGAATGAGACAAAGTACATAGATCTAGACAAGGAAGGAACACTAACTAAACAAAACACAACCATTTCCTCCATAATCAAATTTAGAAATAATATTAAATCCCATTTCATAACATGATCACAACTCCTAAGAAGTAGGAGGACTAGTATAAAGGGTGTAATCATTATTATAAGTGTCACCATACTTTATGAAAGTATAATCATCATTTTTAGTAAAGGAAAATAATATTTCTAGAATATATTCAAGTGGATTCGATCTACTTTGTATTCCCTGGTGTAAGATTTGGTGAAATCTAATGATCCCCAATCATCACCCAAACATGTGTATTTTTTTTAGGAGAATTAATAGTAGACTTAGGACTTTTTTCTTTAGGAGGATCTTCTTTAGGGACATTCTTTTCATGGGTATCTTTTGCAAGAGATACTATAGGAGTATATGTTGATGCATTAGAAGATAATGAAAAAAATTAATTTTGAAAGGTAGGTGTAAGGAATTTCCAACAACTACCATTTGACATAAATGCATAACATTAGTGTCATCCTTGATTGTAACTACTTGGTTTTTAACAACAAACATAAATTAGCCATGAAGGGTAGAAGTGACCACTCCTAAAGAATGAATTTAAAGTCTACCCAAGAGGAGATTATATGGTAAATGTCTTGGCATAACATAGGGTAGGTGTGATGATTGGTCCTATATTTAAAGGAACAATATATAGTTCCCAAAGCAAGATAACTTGAATCAACTTTAATAGTAGGTGATAGATCGAGACTACAGACATTGAGTTTTAAACTAGTGTTAATGAGATCTCATCTAATGCCAACATTATTAATGTAAGTTATTATCATCAATAGGTCTACTTGATTTATCACTTATGGATGTGGGAGTTCATGTGGATATAATATAATATTTAGTGAATCTATTGGAATATGATTTATCAATGCATTCATATATGTTGGGCTAGTAAAAGAGGGTAAAGAATCTTTTTGAAGAGCTTCCCAAACCATACCTTAATATAAAAGAGTAGTCTGAAGAAAATCACAAAGTGATATTTTAGTGATAACTCGAAGTTTCTCAATAAGATCATACACACTTCATTGCTTGACTGAAGGTTTAGGTGCTTGAGGATGATCTGGTTGAGGTGTAAGGATGTATGCTGATCAATATTATGTTTATTCATTCTATTATTATAAGTATGAGCCATCACAATATAAGAAGCATTAAATTTTGTATACCTCATATAAATATCAGGAGAATAATTATTAAATAGAACACCACGAATACTATGGACTCTCTTCAATGAAGGACTAGCTAGCTTGTCACACAAATCATTGTTGTCTTAGGACTTTAAGGGAAAACAAAGACTATAATCACATTTATGAACTTATCATCCTACACAAAAGGATATTATAAGGGTGGATTTGGTATAATAGGTTTTTGAATAGGAGATTCCCATAGGAAATCATCTAAGACATCCTCTAGCATATAAAAATATTGCTTTGATAAGACAATATCAAATGCATTAAAATGTTGAACAAAAATATCTAGCATGTGACATTTTTCACTTCAGGTTGGAAAATATAAAGAGGAGGGAATTTTCTACTCTCAAGATAATGAGATTTTAAGGAGAAGATAGCTCTCAACTACCTCAATTCACACAAATCTTGAGTGAGCTATAAATAGAGATGTTTAAAACTAATTTTTAAGTTATGATTAACAATAAATATAACTCATGCCTCCCACTCTCCCGCCCAAGAACTTTTCTGAATACATACTCCAAATGGCTCTCCCAGAGTGATCCCACAAAATTGGTTTACAATTCCGTTGAGGAAGGAAAATTGCAAAAATTCTCCCATGAAGAAAAATTTGGGTTTTTGGGAGTTTGAACAAAGGGAGGGTTCACTCTAACCCCAAATGGGTTCTCTTGAACCCCCCTTCAAGAAAACCCTCTTTAATGATGGGACCCACTTTTTGCACATTTTCTAGAATGGAAATAAAAGGGAAATTTTGAGAAAAGGGGGGTTCTCTTGAACCCCCCTTTGAGCGAACCCCCCTTCACTCGAAGGGTCAAGGGGGGTTCGATCGAAAGAGGGGTTGGAGCAAACCCCCTCTTTTTTCCCTTGTCCCCTTCTTCCACCAAATTTTTTACAAAAAAATTGCCTTTCGAAGCTCTGGTTGATGACGAAAATGGAGAAAACTTTACAGACCCAACTAGATGATGGTAGTCCTCAAAATGAGCTATCCATCAAATAAATTTTAATATATTTTGGTTTCATTATGTATTTTTTTTTAGTTTAATTAAAGATAGGTTTTTCATCGAAAATTAAGCTCTCTATTCTGCACGTGGAAAAATAGCAGATTATCAAAAAGAAATTGAAAAATATGTTCAGGCTAGGTATTGATGTCCTTGATTCAGTAAAAAAAAATGAATTTTGATACATACAAAAATATTCATGTTGTTTATGATTCACCTATGTCTAAATTGTAATTGGTTTGACTTCAAAACTTGATTAAGAAAAAAATATTCGATAGAACACTATGAAACGGGTGAAGCCACAATAGTGGTTTACAATTTGATGGAGGAACGAAAATTGAGAAAAATGACCCTATGGAAAATTTTTTGATTCTGGGGGTTCGTACGAACTTGAAGGTTCGTATGAACTAAAAATGGGTTTGCTCGAACTAGGGTTTGATCGAACCCATTCAATGCTTTTGCCACCCAAAAAGAAATCAAAATACATCTAATGAAGGTGGTTCACTCGAACTAGGGTTCGAGTGAACCTTGGTTCGAATGAACCCATGGGGGTTCGCTCAAACCCCTAGGGGTTCGTTCAAACCTCCCTAAACCCTGATTCTCCCCCTAAGACACAAATAAAACCTATTTTTTTACGCTTCGAAGGTTGGTTTGAGGATGAAAATGGAGAATTCTGCAGAAACCCAACTAGAATCAAGTAGTCCTTGGAATGAGCTATCCAACGAATATAATTTTAATATGTTTTGGTTTCATTATGTATTCATTTTTTTAGTTTTATTAAACATAGGTTTTTCATTGAAAATGAAGGTCTATGTTTTGTACATGTGGAAAAATAGCAGATTATCAAAAAAAAATTGAAAAATATGAGAACACCAGATATTGAAGTCCTTGATCCAACAAAAAAACTAAATTGAATTTTGATATATAAAAAAAAAGTTACACGTTATACGGTCGCGCTATGTCTAAATTGTAAATGGTTTCAGTTTGAAACTTAAATAAAGAAAAAATATTGAATAAAAAACTATCTAACCAAGTGGAAGCACTAGATATCAGAGTTAAAAATATAAATTTGAAAGAATTATACTTTTATCCTTCATGGAAAAAAATTTATGCGTTATACAGTGTGCGTCACTTTTTAAAAATGTTATTTTTTGAAAAAAGCCAGTTTTTGTGGGAGATGGAAAAAGAAGTGCAATATAATTCCCAAAATTTTGAAAAAAATATTTTTAGAATCTATAGAAAAAATGTGATGAGACTCTAGTTTGCATAATCTTCAAATTCATCACGGTTTAGCCGCTATAGGTGCCCGAATGTGAAGATTTAGTTAAAAATAATAATTTCAGTGTCCAGTTTGGCCAAAAATTGTAGACTGCTATTGTGGGATCACCCAAACCAAATGAACTTATTAGATATCATAGTTACAAAGCTAAATTCAGAAAATTTAGAATCTTATCCTTCTTAGAAAAAAGTTATGTTTTTTACAGTGAGCATCATTCTTTAAAAATGGTGTTTATTGATAAAAACTAGTTTTCGAAGAAGATGGAAAAAAATGCACTCTGATTCAAATTTCTTTATAAAAAATATATTTGGAATCTTCAGAAAAAATGTCACAAATCACTAGTTTGCATCATCTTCAAATTCCTCATGGTTTAGCAACTATAGGTGCCCAAAAGTGAAGATTTAGTTAAAAAAAATGAGTTCAATGTCCAAGTTGGACAAAAATTGTAAACCAATATTGTGGGAGCACCCCCCACAGCTCCCATGCCTCCCACTCTCCTGTGTTGTAGCCTATCTCACAAGAATGTAAACTGGTTATGTTTATGGATTCAGTTGTACCTCTTGCTGCGAGTTTAGTTGTGGGCTCTCCTATGGTTCCCTCTAGGGGTAATAAGTTTTTTGTTGATTTTGTGAAGTCAAATGTTGCAAGGGTGAGCTTTGTGTGGTTGTTGAAGTATTCTTCTGTTGCTCCTGTTGTCTCCTTTAGGTAGGAGGTTTTTGAGACAATTGATCATTTCTCCAAAATGGGTTTCATCTACAGATTCTACCATCTATGTCCTCTCTCGGATTTAAATATATGGACAATGAAGCACTGGAAACCCTTGGTGGGAGGTAGGATTGAGATTTATCCTTTTTCTAGAGGATTTTTTGTGAATTTTCTTCTTCTAAGGATAGAAAAGATATTTGTGTCCAAGTTTTGTGTTTTTGGGATTCTCATCCCCTATCTTTGAGGTCATGGGTTCCCTCCTTCAATCCCCTAAAGGAACCCATTGATATTATTCTTGTTTGGGTGAGATTTCCTTATCTCCCCTTATATTTTTTGGGCTCCTTTTCTCTTCAAGGCATAGGTAATGCTCTTGGTAGATTTTTTGAAAGTGGATGAGGCTTCCTTGAGTTATATGCACACCTCCAATGCTAAGATTTTGGTGGAGATTGATCTATCTCAGGCGCTACTTGGAGAGGTTGTGCTCCAAGTGAAGGGTTGGTTTTGGTCTCAACTTGTCTCTTATGAAGGTATCCAATTTGATGAAGGTGTCATTTTTCTACTATACACTTGGCTTGTGACTACTCTCGTAGCTCTTGTCCCACTTCTTCTACTTGGAGGAACAATACCCTCAAGGACCATCTAGCAGTGTACCCAAATGATTCCTCTTCTTCTTATAGTGAGGATTTGAGCCTCCTCCTCCTTCTCAGAAGAAAGTGACTGCTATTGATAATGAACTACCACTCCTATGGATAGTGTTGCTCATATTTTGGACAAATATTTTCTTATTGTTGTCCATGTTGCCTACCCTAAGGCTATTGTTGCTCCCATTCTAGATAATGTAGTCTCTTCCATGATTCTGGCTACTCCTATTTTGGGTTTGGATGTTCGACATGTTGTTCCTACTACTCCACCTATTTTCTTTTCTAAAGGGGAATCTCCCCCTTCTTGTAGAAAAGATTCAAACCTTGTTTCCATTTCTTCTTGGACTACGTGCAACACAGAAAGAGGCGTACTCCTAAGATGAAATCTAGCTCAATTTACAAGCCTTTGGAGGAAAATTTGTTGAGTTCAAGCTCAAGAGCTTGAATGGTTTTGTTGGTCACCTATAGGTTGGGTTGGTCTATTTTGCTAACTGATTTACTGTTTTTGGGCTATTATCTATTTGCAGCCTTGTGGGTGGCCTATAAGCCTGTTCTATTGGTTGGAAAGAATATTATTTCTTTGTTATCTTTTTTGGTTTAATTTGCTAGCTACAAATCTTGTTTCATATTTTTGTTTGGGTCAAGTCCCTTTAACCCTGATTTCTTAATCAAAAACAATAAATATAACTAAAAATATCAAATAAATTGTAGATATAAAGTGATAAACATGTTTGGTTTATAGAAATGGAAAGCACTGAATACACAAAATATGATACCATTCAGGAGAATTTTTCGCCTTGGACACCAGCATGCCATGAGGACGTCTATGCACACTCATTTTTGTCTATATAGATAAAGCTCAGAACTTGCCAAAATGAAGTCCTTTTCTTGTTGAACCTTTTTGTCATCTATAAACATAGAGACAAGGACAATTATTAGGGTTGTATGGGGGTTTTCCTCATTCAAACCCTCACTATGGCATTCCCACCTCCACAAACAACCAAATAAGATTGGAAGACATAAAAATTAAAATAGACATGTGATAGATATAAGCCCCGCTATGGAGGAGAACCCCTATCACAATAAAGAGACACCAGATGAGATCAAATAAATATTATAATAGCTCATATTATTTGGATAATGAGTAAGAGAGTGTTAGTATTAGTTGTAGCCCCTCTCTCAAGATGATAGACATGACAAGAACATATCAAAGAGGATTCCCTGCTGCTACAACTATCCAAGATGTGAGAGAATTTTGATTGAGTTTCATTAAGAGAGAGATATTGAGAGTTTCAAGTCCAAAATTTTAACTCCTCTTTTTGAAAATGAGAAACAAAAGCAAGTTTTATTCTTGGACTGGGCATGAATAATTGTTACAATCATATTTGGGTGCTAGGACACGCATCACAAATAAACTATATGGGATACTCCTGTTTGAATCTCATATTTTATTAGGATTTTTGTGCTTCATGTAACCATCTACACCTCCCACTGTTGTCTATCCTAATTCTTCTGAAATTTGAGCCAGAGTCTTCAAACTCTTCATCATTGTCACTCATAAGATCAAAATCATAAAATATTGATTATAGATTTTGTCATAGATGCATCAAGCACAATGTGTAAGTGAAAAAATTTCATAGGGTATAATTTTCAACACTACAATAGACAAATTAAAATAGTTTCCATAAAGAAATATCAATTTTCATGATATTTATCAATGGATGCAAACAAAAGGCATTAAGAAAAAGTTTTAAGCATTTAAGTTTCTCAAGAATTTTATAGACCAATTGAAGAATAAATGTAACATTTTTTATAATAATATTGAGAACAAGTAATGGGAGCGAGCATACCTCATATTATTTTGTTAATTTTTATGAATAATTTAAGGAATTAAGAGGAAACTCTTAGCTCCATATACTCAGCAACAAATGGAGTTGTTGAAAGAATAAAATGACACTTCAAGAAAATCCAAATCAATGTTCAAGAATCATAATCTTGGAAGTAAATTATGGGTAAAATCCATTAATTATAAATGTGTGTTCAAATTAAGGTTTAAATTATATGGATAAATTGACAAGAACAAAGAAAAACTACAACTCCAAGTTATAAACATAAGTAAAGTTGAAGATATTAAAATATTTAGTGTTTCATGCATGCATAAAGCAATTGAAGTGCATTATTTCATTGCTTTCTATGATAAAATATATTTTATGTTGGATTTAAAAAAAATATAAGCTCTATTTCATCACTATTTGTAAATATCTATTACATGTTGAAAAATTGTTACATAGGAAAATATTTGTCCTTATATAGATAAATCTATTGTATTGTAGAAAAAAGGACCCTTTGCTTGACATGGGAATAATTCATGATAAAATGGACTTAATTAGGCCTTAATCTACTGTTGTGAGGCATTTTATGCATCCACATTAGGTCTTGGACCCTTATAAATTGAATACCATGCTTTTAACATCTTGTAAAGGTGTTGTAAAGTCTTGTAAGATACTTTCACACTTTTCTAGACTTTATTAACCTATTTCTTCCAAATTCAACATTATAACATGTGTTTAATAACAATATTACATCAATCTAGAAGGTTCTTAACAAAAACTTAATGTTAAACTAGTGTTGTAGTGTGATTTACACATTCACATTGGTTTTTGTGCCTTCCTAGGCTGTGTAGACCTCATTTTAGTGTTGTAATGTGTATTTAATCACACTTTCCAATTGATTTTTGTGTCCCAAGCCCTATTTAACATTTACATCATCACTATTAGACCCCTATTAACCCATATTGTGTATCTTGAGGCTCTAATTCATCAAATGCCCAACAAAGTTGCATTTTAAACCTTATTTCCTTATCCCCTAGCATCTAAGCTATCAAAAAGGCCCCTGTGGGACCCATTCGCTATGCATGGTGAAACATTTTGATCCAGGTGGGACCCATTCACCATGTGTGGTGAATGAGTCCTACCTAGCCCCATTTTGACCTTTGAGTGGGAAAAAGTGAAATTTAAAGTTTAATTTCACTACATGTCGGCCTGTGATGAGGTATAATCAGGATACTAAGGCACAATTGTCTATAAATAAGTGTTTTTATCCTCATTTTACATCTAACAACTCATTTTTACATCTCTCATCATTAATTTATCATCTATTTTCTCATCCAAGTCAAGCAAGCTAGGGTTGCTTCATTAGAAGTCATCAAGTTAGCTTTCTAAAACATTCAGGGGATGAATCTTCATGTTTTGTTGCAGACTTTCAAGATCATTCATCATGGCAAGGTAATTTATTCCATTGTTGCATGTTTCATTACCTTATTTTATCACTTTGGTTTAATTACCTAAACGAGATTTGACCAAGGCAAACCCCCATTCCTTAACAATCAACATTTCTCCTCTTCTTCTTGTGTGTTTGTAGATTTAGGTCCTTTGGAAGCTTGGAAATCATTGAATATCAAGTTGCAAAGTCATTCAAGTCAATGAATCAATAAAAAGTCATTTTCAGACCTGAATCTAACAGTTTCAGAAGCGAACACCTATAGGGAGCAGAAGTATAGATCTAGCTCCACAGAATCAACTCCTAATTTTATAGATTCTTATAGGTGGACTAGTTCACCACCCATGGTGAATGAGTCCCATCTATAGGCCTGAAAATTGATTTCCTTAGAATTCAACTCTCAACGGTCAGAAACTTGTTTTTAGAAGTTTTCACTAGAAGTAGGACTGATTCGCCATCTGTGGAGATTCAGTCCCAATGGCCATCAACAGTGACTTTTGGAACATTCTAGAACCTTCCAGTAGTAGTAATCTTCCTCCAAGTGCACTCTGTTTAGTTTCATCAATTTCTGTTTTTATTTGTTTAAGGTTTTTAGTTCATATTTGCAATCAACATTGTGTTTTCCATCATCTTGCATTAGATTATTTTGCATTCATTTATTTTCATTTGTAAGCATTCAAACAAATCCACACACACTTCACATCAATATCTCATTCAGGATATGTGTAGGTTCATGATGGGCCAAAAAGTGGCAATATGATGGGTATGTGGCTGATGACTTTTTCTTACCCAAAATTGATGAAACGAAAAGGGTTTTTAAAGGAGATTCTTAGCTTTCTACCAATATTAATTATGCTTTAATTTGAATTTAATAAGTAATTATTATTCATTTTCTCTTCAAATTATTACTAAAGTTCTGATTGATAAACTGATTGAAAAACATCTATAGCTTTCAAATGGTATGACATTTTTTGAATCCAAAACATGTGTCACATTCTATACTTCACATACTATAGGATTAAAAAAAGAAAAATTGAATTTCATGAAGTTCTGACCAAGTTAAGGTGGTCAGACATATGAGTTTCTTATATTTTTTAAAAGTTGTAATAAAAAAAACATAATTAATTGTTTAGTTGGAAAAAAATTACAAAAAAATATGCATCACATTGTGACATGTGTCCTCTATTTATATCTAAAATCTTATAAAAAAATATTATCACTTTATTGTGGTTAGGGTGGTTAGACAGACACCTACTTCTTATTTTTTCCCTAAAATTTAAGTACTACTACATTGAAATTTCTAATTTTCACCAAATCAGTGTGTGCAGGATCATGATGGGCCAAAAAGTGGCAATATGATGAGTATGTGGCTGACAAATTTTTTTAACCAAAATTGATGAAACGAAAAGGGTTTTTAAAGGATATTTTTAACTTTCCACCAATATAAATTATGCTTCACTTTGAAATTAATAAGTAATTATTATTCATTTTCTATTCAAATTACGACTAAAGTCTTGATTGATAGACTGATTGAAAAACATCTATAGCTTTCAAATGGTATCACATTTTTTGAATCCCAAACATGCATCACATTCTATGATTTGCATACTATAGGATTAAAAAAATAAAAATTGAATTTCATGAAGTTTTGACCAAGTTAAGGTGGTCAGACATATGAGCTTTTTATATTTTTTAAAATTTGTAATAAAAAATTCATAATTAATTATTTACTTGGAAAAAATTCCAAAAAAATATGCATCACATTGGGACATAAGTCCTCTACTTATATCTAAAATATTATCATTTTATTGTGGTTAGGGTGGTTAGGCAGATACCTACTTCTTATTTTTCTCTAAATTTAAGTATTACTACATTGAAATTTCAAATTTTCACCAAATAGCTTTTTTTAAACAAACCTAGTAGTTTAGAAACTACATTCAATTTGCTACAAATTCTATTCTTACATATTTTTAAAATAAGATAGATAACTTATCGATTTTTTACGTCAAGTTGCCTAACTTTTATTTTTCTAATTTTTTTGCCACTTAAGGGCCTTTTTTTCCATGATGATCTTGCACATACCCAAATAGATTTTTTTTTTTTAATCAAACCTAGTAGTTTAGAAACTAAATTCAATTTGCTACAAATTCTATTCTTACATATTTTTGAAATAATATAGATAACTTATTCAAATTTTTACTTCAAGTTGCCTAACTCTGATTTTTCTATTTTTTTTGCCACTTAAGGGCTTGTTTTCTCCATGATGATCCTGTACATACCCTTCATCCTTACATTAATATTGATTGAAACATTTTGCATTTTGACCCAATCCTTCCCCCTTTAGGTGAAAAGCCTTAGAAGAGCAAGGAAGGATTTAGGTGCCAAAATCCTTCATTTCATTTTGTTGCACTTGCTTTTTAGAATAATTTCTTGTCTGATTTGGAGTCCTTCAACATCTAGCTTGCATTAAGGTTTGCATTAATCAATTTGCATGCTAGGTTTCAAATTTTGCATTCATAAAAAGTACATTTAGGTTTCATTTTTAGCATCTAAATTCATTTAGATTTTATGAAATTATGCATTTTTCAATTAGGTCTGCATCATAACACTCAGGAACAATCAAAATTAGTCAAAAATTTATGAAAATTTTGAAAAAAAACTGTCCATACTAGGACTGATTTGCCACCTTGGGCGAATCAGTCCCTTCTGACCCCTAAAACAACATTTTATAGAACTCAAAAAAAAAAATTAGGCTTTTGTTTGGTACCTTAACCTATATATATCAGTTAGTTGCATTTCATAAAATCCAGCCTTAATTAGCTCATTTCATGCATGGTTTCACTTTCAAGTTTGCATTCTCATCTTGTTACATATCATAATCAGTCAATTGTCACCTTTGAAATCTAAAACATTAGACTTCATTTGCATCTTTTCTTTTGCATTGTTACATTTCAAGATTGTAGATTAATCATTCCATCATGTTTTCATTACAAAATTGTATAGTTCTCATCTTGCACATGTTCTCTTTTTAGATATTATTGCATGTTGCATGCAAATTTTGTTAAAGGCTTATGAATATGAGGTCCTTTACCCTCTCTTTTTGTTCATCATAGATCCCTCTCCTTGTTCTCCTTTGGTGGATGAGGCTGGTTTAGTGAAAGAAACCTTGGATACTCATAACACTTACATTTTTTCTTCTCCTATTATCTCTCACACTTGTGAAGTAGATATTTTAGTGTTAGAAGAACCAATTGATGAGAGTTGTGACAATATGAGTTCTTTCTCTCCTCTTACCTCTCCTATTAGACACAACATTACTAAAGAAGAGGACATCACACTAAGTAATCATGATGATCACACAACACAACATGAAAATGAGACCATAGATTCATCTCCCAACTCCTTCCCTATTTGTGAGAATGTTTTTGTGAGTAATCATGGAAATCACATTATTTCTACAAAGGATATGTTGACATTAGATGCTCAAAACTTTAAGACCTATGACAATCCTCTTTATTTTTCTTCCCCCATTTTGGAAGACATTGTTGGACAAAGGGAGGTAATCAAAGATAATCAAGAGAATCTCCTTCCTCCCTTTCCTAATGTTTCCCCCATCCAAGAACAAGTGGATCCAATCATTGAAACACAAGAATGTGATGCTTTTTCTTCTCTTGATGCCTCTCCCACTTGTGATGATGCTACTTTGCACATTTCAAACTTAGTTGAATATATTACAAGCCCTCCTCGTAGGGTGGATAATATGGAACAAGAGAACGATACATTACAAACATCAAATGATTGCATAAAGTTTTCCCCATATCTCCTCATTACCAATAATCAAACACATTCAACCATTAATAACTCCCTTGGTTGTGACGAAGTTATTTTGGATAAACGAAACCTTAATTTTCACAAAACATGTGGTTTGTTGTTCTCCTATGAACTCTCCTTCTAGGGAGGATATTATGATCCAAGAAAAATATAACATGCCCTTCAAAGACAAAGAAGACTCTCACTTGTTACAAGATGTTAACAATATTCAACCTCATTACACCCTTTACCCACCCTCGCATAAACTTCATCCTTCCAATAAACCTCATTACACCATTTACCCACCTTCACATCTGCTTTATCCTTCCAATAAACATCACTATACCCTCAACCCACCTCAAACTAATGTACATCACAACAACTGAGTTATAATACTCTTGCTCATACATATAACACTCAAAATAATTTGCAACCGTCACAACCAATCCCACCCTCTTTACCTTTACCTAATCCACCTAGTGCTCCCCACTATAGACCACACACAAAGGAGTATGATCTTCTTGAATAGTTAAAGAATACTCTTGCAAATATTTCCCTTTGGGATTTACTTCAAAACTCACCAAATTACAACAACATTCTTCAAACAACCTTAAAACAAATCACAATTCCTTCTAGTACAACTCTAAATGATGTGAAAACTCTCATTCACAAAAAGAATCTTGACATTACCTTCCATCAACATGAGCTCCCTCCTTTGGAGTTGCATAAAGAACATGATGCCTTTATGGTAATTTCTCAATTCAATCGCAGAAGTATCAAACACACTCTCATAGATAATGGTTTTTCCCTTAATGTGTGTGGTGTGAGTCTCCTTGACCGATTAAAAGTTGATAGGTCACAAATAATACCTGATTCCATCTCTATTCAAGGATTTGATAATACAACAAAGCAATTGCTTGGTGTAATCACTTTTCCTATTACAATTGGGGTGGTTACTTTGCAAAATCCTATTCATGTCATGCCTTATGAATGCAGTGCCTTCAACCCTTCATCGTATAATGAAATATGTCTATAACAATAACATTTATAAAGTGGAAGTAGATCCCGAGCCTGAAAGTTTCTTGCATATTAAAAAAGGAGATACAAGTCCTTTGAAAACATTGATTCCCGCATCCAACATAGAAATCAAATACAACAAAGAGGAATGGCCATCTAAATTATTTGGTGATGATTGGGGATCCTCAGACTTCACACCATCATTTGTGGGTGAATACATAGTCACAAACAAAAATGATGACAAACAAGGACAACCAACCATCATGCCAACACAACATTCAGACAACCTTTCAAAACCATCCGCCTCCATCACTTTAGACAACAAAGCAAACTCCACAACAACCCTTGATGAACACAGCAACGAACAACCACCTGATTCCAAAACATTGAAACAACTTTATGGAAAAGGGTATGACCTCATGAAACAAGTTGGTTATAGTGGAAAAGGTTGTGGTGCTTGCAAACAAGGTATCCACAACCCTATAGATCCAAACACACAACAAACAACTCATGGTCTCGGTTATTCTCCTTTGACCAAGATCACCAAACCTTCACTCAACATCAACACTATCACACAAGACTCTCCCAAGATTCTTCCTTATTCACATAAATAACATTATATGCTGCTCCTTTCCATGCCATAGTTGTAGGATCATAGCATAATCACTATTGCATGTTTTGTATCCATCGCAAGGGGCAGCATACCGTCATCCACTTTAGGCTCACCATTGTCCTACACTAAGTGGGGGGCAAAGGGTTAGACAACCTTATCCCTTGCATGTCACTTGTCGTTGTCTCTTTCAAATATTCGTTAAATTTTCATGAACATATAAGAGTAAGCTTGAGATGTGAATGACATGTCTTAAGATTGACTCGCATGTGACATACAACCTTTCTTTGATTTTCATTTTCATTGGCATGACACAACCTAACTTAGAAACATATGACTTGGCATAGGGCTTTCTGAGTTGGCTCTGATGTCTTGTTTTCTTTTTGCATTTTTTTTCTTCTCTAATTTAAAGCAATTTATCATAGAACGATGTGTAGCAATTCCTTTAAAGTGGGGGGCATACATTACCATTAATTCATTTACATTCTTGGTTCCTAGTGCAGCTTTGTCATTTATATAATTCATTTTTCACTTTGTGGATGACATTGGGTGTGATGTCCTTCATAAGTGTGATCTTTCTAAGCATATTACATTCCTCTTGGTGGCTTGATGTGACACACTGAATCCCCTAAGTTGTGAATATACTATTCTTTGATTGGTCCTCTCTTGGAGACACTAGGCACAATGTTCCCTAAGTGACTGACCTTGCATGAATTGAACAAGACTCCGAACATTTTACACTTTTACACTTTACATTTTTGCACTTTACATTCTTCCACTTTACATTCTTGCATTTTGCATTCCTTTTTGTCCACCTTGCAAAATGTAGCTTGCATGACTGTGGTACCTTTGTCTTTTTGTTCATAGCATTTTTCGTTGTGGCACCTTGTTAAAGTTATTAACAGGTATAACTTTGATATGGTTGAGCAAGAAGCCCACCTAGCGACATGACCTTTCCCCATAGCCACCTTTGTGTTTGTGAGTGCATACCAACTAGCATATGTATCTTACCTTTTTTGGGCTTTCTCACCCCATGGACAACTAGTTTTGTGGCCCCAGAGTGAGTATGTTGTTTCCTTCTCACCCCATAGATGATCGAAGTTCTGTGGCCCTAGAGTGAGTACATCTTTCTTTCCATCTTGCCTTTGCATGATTTTGTATCTTCATGGTTTGACTTAGGTTCTTAGATCCTAGGGGCTTGCACAACCTCCTTTGATCTTTTTCATTATTTTTCATCCGCATCTATACACTTGGATCTCTCCTAAATGTCTACTTTAGTGTGATTTTGAAGGAAGTTCATCCTCTTACTAAAGTGGAGGCTGAATGTGTTGTAGAAAAAAGGACCCTTTGCTTGACATGGGATTAATTCATGATAAAATGGACTTAATGAGGCCTTAATCTATTATTTTGAGGCATTTTATGCATCCACATTAGGTCTTGGACCCTTATAATTGAATAACATGCTTTTAATGACATCTTGTAAAGGTGTTGTAAAGTCTTGTAAGATACTTTCACACTTTTCTAGACTTAATTAACCTATTTCTTCCTAATTCAACATTATAAAATGTGTTTAATAACATTATTACATCAATCTAGAAGGTTTTTAACTAAAAATTAATGCTAAACTAGTGTTGTAGTGTGATTTACACATTCACATTGGTTTTTGTGCCTTAGTAGGCTATGTGGACCTCATTTTAGTGTTGTAAAGTGTATCTAATCATACTTTCACATTGATTTTTGTGTCCCAATCCCTATTTGACATTTACATCATCACTATTAGACCCCTATTAACCCATATTGTGCATCTTGAGGCTCTAATTGATCCAATTCCTGACAAATTTTCATTTTAAACCTTATTTCCTTATCCCTTAGCATCTGAGCAATCAAAAAGACCCCTATGGGACCCATTCACCATGCATGGCGAATTAGTCTTATCTAGGTGGGACCCATTCGCCATGTGTGGTGAATGAGTCCTATTTAGCCCCATTTTGACCTTTGAGTGGGAAAAAAGTGATTTAAAGTTTACTTTCACTACATGTCATCCTGTGATGAGGTATAATTTGGATACTAAGGCACAATTGTCTATAAATAAGTTTTTTTATCCTCATTTTACATCTCTCATCATTAATTCATCATCTATTTTCTCATCCAAGTCAAGAAAGCTAGGGTCTCTTCATTAGAAGTCATCAAGTTAGCTTTCTAAAACATTCAAGGGCTGAATCTTTGTGCTTTGTTGCAAAATTTCAAGATCATTCATCATGGAAAGGTAATTTATTCCATTTTTTCATTTTTCATTACTTTATTTCATCACTTTGGTTTAATTACCTAAATGGGGTTTGACCAAGGCAAACCCCCATGCCTTAACAATCAACATTTCTCCTCTTCTTCTTGTGTGTTTGTAGATTTAGGTCCTTTGGAAGCTTGGAAATCATTGAAGATCAAGTTGCAAAGTCATTCAAGTCATCTCTTCATCATTTAAGTCAAAGAATCAACAAAAAGTCATTTTCAGATGCAAATCCAACAGTTTTAGAAGCAGACATTTGTAGGGAGAAGAAGTACAGATCTAGCTCCACAAAATCAACTCTTGATTTTGCATGTTCTTGTAGGTGGACTAATTCACCACCCATGGCGAATGAGTCCCATCTATAGGCTTGAAAACTGATTTCCTCATAATTCAATTCTCAGTAGTCAAAAACCTATTTCCAAAAGTTTTCACCAGAAGCAGGACTGATTCACCATCTATGGAAAATCAATCCCACTGGCCATCAATAGTGACTTCTGGAACATTCCAGATCCTTCTAGCAATAGTAATCTTTCTCCAGGTGCACTCTGTTCATTCTCATCAATTTTTGTTTTCATTTGTTTAAGGTTTTTAGTTCATATTTGCAATCAACGTTGTGTTTTCCAACATCTTGCATTAGATTACTTTGCATTCATTTATTTGTATTTGTAGGAATTCAAACACATCCACACACACTTCACATCAATATCTCATTCATCCTTACATTAATCTTGATTGAAACATTATGCATTTTTTATTTATTTTTGATCACCCAGAGGTATCCCCAACCCTCACCACATGTGCTTAGATTTGTGACTCCGCCCAGCGGGCTCCACCACCCTTGCCCTGGTCTTACTTTTTTGCCAGTTTTTGGGGGACGAAGGAGGCGAGCGGAGGCGAGACTAGTCCTCTGGAGGCACAGACTGCACCCAACACGACTCGTACCATTATAATCTAGGAGCGTGAGTCGACCTCGAGACCTATATGGGACAAGCCCAAAGCCCTTAACCAACCATGCTACCTGTTCGGGTCAAACATTGTGAATTTTGACCCATTCCTTCCCCTTTTAGGTGAAAAACCCTAGAAGAGCAAGGAAGGATTTAGGTGCCAAAATCCTTCATTTCATCTGTAAAAATATCTAATTTTAACAATTTATAGTGTTGGTAAGAAAGATATTTTGAAATATAGATCACATTTTTTACTTTTGATGTATAATTGAAGATATATGATCTCTTTCATCACTATTTGTAAATATGTATTATATATTTCCATATTTTTCACATTAGAAACATGTTTGTCTATATGAAAAATATCTCTTTGAAACTCTAATTTTTTAATAATTTATAATATTGATGATCGAAAGACTTTGTGAAACATTGATCAAAAACAATTTTACTTTTGATGTAAACTAAAATTTATTTATCTAATTTTGATGGAATTGACTACCTATTACAAACAAGAATAAATTTGACCCATATCATTATGAACATGTGAGTTTTAGGTAGAAGTAAAAATAACTCATAGATATTGAATAAGGAATGTGATCTTACACATTGTATAATTCTTGAATTATTTGCACTAAAAGAGATTGAAAAATATCTAGTTTTAACAATTTTATACTTTTGGTGAGAAAGACATTGTGAAACATTGAACACAAAATATTTTTACTTTTGATGTATAATTAAAAATGAAAACTTTATTTCATTACTATGTATATAGAAAAATCTATTGGAATTTCTCCAAATCTAACAATTCATACTCCCACTAAGAAAGACATTGTAAAACATTGATCACAAACATTTTTAATTTTGATGTATAATTGAAAATATACAGTTTATTTCACTACTATTTGTAAACATCTATTATATATTGACACAATTGTCACATAAGGACACATTTGTCTATATATAGAAAAAAATATTTCAAACTCTTCAATATTAATAATTTATACTTTTGATAAAAATGACATTATGAAACATTGATCACATTTTTTTACTTTTGATGTATAATTGAAAATGTAAACTTTATATTATTACTATCTCTAAACATTTATTACATATTGACACAATTGTCATATGTCACATAGCACGCATGTCTATATACAAAAAAATCTATTGGAAACTCTCCAATCTTAACCATTTATACCTTTGATAAGAAAGACAATGAAAGATTGATCACAAACATTTTTACTTTTTGATGAATAATTGAAAATATAAACTTTATTTTATTACTATACATAAACATCTATTACATATTAGCTGAGTTGTCACATAAGAATATGTTTGTCTATATATGAAACAAACAATGTATAGGGGAGAGGCCCTGTACCAACATGTTCAAATAGTTGTGACTTTAAAGTTGTTACTCTTGATGATGACTACCCATAATTGAATGAAATGTGTCCTTTAGATCTAAAAAGCAACAAATCATGTGATGCCACATCAGTGCACCAATAAAACATGATTTAGTGCACAAGTATCAATCTCACTTTTTTTTTTGATCTTTTTGGACACCTTGACAAAGCGTGTTGATGTGGCATCATATTTGATGATGTGACCTTGAAATCTTAGTTATAAGCAGAGGACTTACCAAATAAGCTACTCTTAAAAAATGAAGTGATTTGAAATTTCAATTTAAAATTTTGAGAAGCGTAAAGTTAGGATGCTCATCTACCAAAACCTCTTCCCTAATTTATTGGATGAATTGATTGATAATCACATGAAACAACAAAGACCCAATAAAGAATGTGGTGTAATGCATATCGTACAATTTTAGGGATGATAGATTGAAAAAATGGAAGTGATTTGAAATTTCAATTTAAAATTTTGAGAAGCATAAAGTTAGGATGCTCATCTACCACAACCTCTTACCTAATTTATTGGATGAATTGATTGATAATCACATGAAACAACAAAGACCCAATAAAGAATGTGGCGTAATACATATAGTACAGTTTTAAGGATGATGGATTGAAAAAATGGAAGTGATTTGAAATTTCAATTTAAAATTTTGAGACGCAATAAAGTTAGGATGCTCATCTACCACAACCTGTTCCCTAATTTATCGGATAAATTGATTGATAATGACATGAAACAACAGAGACCCAATAGATGCAATTGTTTGGAATGAATAGATGCAACACTAACCTGTCGTATTCATGATCTCGCGAACTTTTCGGAACAATAGTCCGTTCAAATACTTTTTTAAGAAAAGTGGGAAAAGGACAATTAAAAAAAATCAAAAGGTCATTGTCTTATTCATAATTAGGGCTCGCAGCATGCGCCGATACTTGCGGGACTTTAATATGCCCAAATTTAGAGATAGGTTTTAAGAGGCCCAACATGATACAGTGGTATGCCTATTCGAAGTTCACGGTTTTTGGCTAAATGGTCCACGATTGAGGTATTTACATTTCTTTCGTTTTCATATGGCATGTTAAGTAATCTTTTTGTGAGTTTTATTCATTCAAAAAATTTTGACAGTGATTCATTCTAAGATGCCCTTTAAATATCAAGAAATATCTTAGCTATAAAAATATATATGGGCATACAAATTTAGAAATATGTACTAAATTTTTTATATAATTTTTGACATTTTATTTAGATTTTCTTTTATATAGTTTTTTAATTTTTTGGATTTTTATTAAGAAAGATTTAAATATGATTATATAATCATTAAATTTAAATATTTTGATAATCATATCATTTGAATAGTTTCAAAAAAAATAAAACATTTTTTGCTGTAATATAAAAGAATTGGTTTGATTAGTCTAATTATTTTATAAGTATTAAATGCTATATAATATTATAATTATATATAATGTTAATTTTGTCTCTTACTTTTTAAATTACTATGGTGCTCATTTGGCCCCCCTCCCCTAAAAAAAATATACATTCAATTTTTTATATATTTATCTTAAATTTCTCTTTTATAAATTTATTTTCTCTTTCTTTTATTTTAATATTTTTATCTATTTATTTGTTGTCTTTCTTATCAACACTATAAATAGCATTCATAATCCTAAGCCTGAGTGTCTACATTCCTAAACTTTAGCTCAACTATAATCTTGCAAATTTATGTTGCCTCGATATTTTTGGTCTGCTTCGACAATGAAGAGTTTCAAGGGAGATGAAAACTCTTCTTCCGTACCAGAAAAATCATTCAATCAGTGAGTTGTGATTCCATACAATCTATGAAAACCCCATACGGGGTAATAACTTCTTAGCTCTATTTTTTATTCCCATCAATGTTTTGTTTTTCGTATTATTTTCCTCCTCGTTAATTGTATTAATTTTCGTCATCGTTTAGGGAGCTGAATACTAACATATTAATATAAATAATAATAATAACATTAATAAATAAATAAACAGAGACTTTAATTAAATACAAAATACTAAAACATATAATTTATAGAAAATTTTAAAAATATTAATTACTCTAATTATCTGTCATTAGAGACAAATAATAATTTGTCGTAATACATAACTTATAGAGTCGTTAACCTAAATAATATTTGTTAACAAAAAAAAAAAATGAACACCTTGAGTACAATAGGAGCTTTATATTTATAGATTTGTGCATCATTTTACTTACTTGCAAACAAACTTACTAGCTTTTTTGGTGATTGTTTTTAGCATCTTTTCAAGCTTTTTTTTCTCCTCGTTTTTTCTATTCTAGTCCTCATTTCTCCTTAGCTTGTTAACTTTTTGTAATCTCCTAATCCTCTTCTCATCTATCCACCTATTCACCTCCTTCATTCTAGCCTTTCTCAAATTCCGCTCCTTTTTCATCTCTTCTATTTCATCTTGGTCAATTTTCTTTGCCTCTTTACTCTTACTTTATGTAGTGTTTGATTTCTCTCTGCATTCTAATTGGAACAAGTTGCCCAATCATGACTTGCATGTGAAAACACTCAAAAGAATCCAATCATTATTAATGATAAAAGGGACTTGGGTCCCCACTATCAGATATGTGTGCATGAATTTTGAGCCTAAATAGAGAAAACTAAAGCAACATTAACCGACTCTAACCAAAACACAAATAACATGATGGAAGCATAAATGATTTCAAAAAATTAACTCTTTTTGCACCATGATGAGGTGGTTGTTCGCATGGATGCAAGTGCTTTTCCTAGGAGCATAAGGTTGCATTCATGTTCATCTATATCAAAATGGCTTGCGTTGAGGTCAATTTCTAGGTTTTTGGCTCAAGAAATGGATGGATATGAATAAAATATGAGATCAATGGCCCATATTGGTTGAGATCCATGGAGAGATGAGAGGATGATAGGCGTCCTCATGTGGTTAGAGCATATGGATGGAGAAGGATTAAGGGGAGAATCAATAGTGGAAATTCTCCTTGGGAAGGTTGGATGCGTGAGATGGGAAGGGTACTTTGGAGTACCCAAGAGGGATGAGAAAGTACCTTGACCCATGTGTCCTAGTACCAAGATCATGTCACATGTACAAAGACACATGACTTGTGTATAAAAGGCCATACCTTTGTACATATTGGAGGATGTAGAGTATTTTATGAGGGATTGACTAGGATTAGATTGTGCAAGTGGGCGATTGAAGGATTAAATCAATTAGTCCACTTAATGTAGTGTGTCGAAAATAAGAAATTAAATTATTTATTTATTTATTTAATTTTTGGGAAAGGGATAAGGGAAGTTTAGATAAATAAATAATTGAATTTATTTACATAAGGGGGATTACAAGAAGAATATGATTTAATGGTTTAGCCTATAAATATTTTTGGATGAATAATAATGAGTAGTTGATGAATAGTAAATTTATTAATTAAATAATAAAATATTATTTAATTCATAAGGGTTGGAATTGGGATAATTAATTGAATAATTAATGTTTTATTCAATCAATTATAGAAGAAATTCAAAGGGACACATAGATATATGCTAGTGACCTAATTGTAATGTACAAAACAAGACAGATATATGCTAGTGACCTAATTGCAATGTACAAAATAGGACCCCTTAAGACATCAATTCACGATTTAGGGTGATAGGATGGCTTAAGTGGATCTATGTGTAGTAAGGTCCACATAGATAAGGGACACATAGATATATTCTAGTGACCTAATTGTAATGTACAAAACAAGACAGATATATGCTAGTGACCTAATTGCAATGTACAAAATAGGACCCCTTAAGACATCAATTCACGATTTAGGGTGATAGGATGGCTTAAGTGGATCTATGTGTAGTAAGGTCCACATAGATAAGGGACACATAGATATATTCTAGTGACCTAATTACAATGTACAAAATAGGACCCCTTAAGACATCGATTTATGATTTAGGGTGATAGGATGGTTTAAGGGGATCTATGTGTAGTAAGGTCCTAGGACAAAATGGTCCATGGCTTAAGGGAATAAAATTTGGTGGAGTTTCCTAAGGAAACAAAATTTCATTTTAAGGTCCTACAATAAAATGAATGCTTTAGGGTTTAGGGATTAGATTTTAGAGTTCAGGGTTTAGGGTTTAGGGAACTTAGGGTGAAGTTTGGGTGGCCCTTGGAATAATTGACTTGCAAGTTAGTGAGCAACATTTTATTATGGAACAATTGATTGAGATAGCTCTTGTTTCCCAACGAGAGTATATATCTATAGAGCTAAGGTATATCGATTGTGAATATATGTATTAATCAAACTTGTATGAAAAAATTTAATTAAATCTGAGGACATAAATTGATTTATCTAAAATTTCAAATTTCATGATAAGAGACAAAAGTTCTCTATAGTGGGACAAAGTAGTTAAGAAGAAATTATAAGTTTAACATTAACATTAAAATTTATAATCTCATTCGTTGTTTTCAAAGAATACTAAAGATAAGAATGACAAATTAATAGAATACATTCAAAGGGACACATAGATATATGCTAGTGACCTAATTGCAATGTACAAAATAAATAAAGATGAGCTTGAGCTCTATTCACCAAATTTTGAGAGCTTCTTTGATCCCCTTAAGAAATGTCATATCAAGACCCCTTAAGACATCGATTTACAATTTAGGGTGATAAGATGGCTTAAGGGGATCTATGTCTAGTAAGGTCCTAGGAAAAAATGTTTCATGGCTTAAGCGAATAAAATTTGGTGGAGTTGCCTAAGGCAACCAAATTTCATGTTAAGGTCCTACGACAAAATGAATGCTTTGTGGTTTAGGGTTTAGATTTAGAGATTTGATGACATGGAAACATATAGAAGCCACATGAATAAATTTTTACAAGTAAATGAGAAACCTTACCACCTAAACTTAGTGCTTTGAATCAAATATGTGGCATTCTAGGAATAACTTCAATATATCAACAATTAGGTAATTTAAATTTCAATTATAACTAAGTTGTTGAGTTAAGATGGGATTTTGAACCTATTTCCCTCTAAGCACTCTTGAATGATTTAAAAAGGAAGAGGGGATCTAAACTGATTTAGACCCAAAAAAATTTATAATTATATATTTTTTGAAACTTTTCTATGGCATAGACTCTTCCTTCATATTTATAAATTCTAGACACATGGGTTTTCAAAAAAGAACCTAACTGCCACTAAGTGAGGAATCAATTGATCAATACAATAAATAAATAATCTTAGAAAATAAACCTTTGGTTATGAATTGACTTGCATTTATGAATCATCTATCAAGTTTCTCAAAAAAATAATTTCAATTTTCCATTGAAATGTTCATGCTACAAGTTAGCTTTGATACACTAGTTTAGTGAAAGTACAACATTTAGTTTTCCTAATAGAACAATGCCACTACACATGAGAGTTAAACTAGGAACTAGATTACACACAAACTATATATCTTATGAATAACATCCTATAAATTAAGGCTTAAATATGATCATAATGCATCCTTACATAATTCACAAAGGATCTCATCCAAATAAGAGAAATGGGTAGAAATCATTCATGCTTCACATTTTAATATTTATTTGATTTATAACATTTATGTGTCTAGCTATCCATATTGCACATAGTCTACATTAACAAGTATGAGTTTCATTTCTATGTTTTTTTAAGAGAATACATCATACACTATATAAGCTAATAACATTGATATAGAGTGATTACATGCTCATATCAACTAGCATCATGATATATACACTTATTAAATCAAGAACATAGTTTCACATGAGGTACATTATTTTACTTCATTGGTACACTTTCTCAAGTTAAATTATACAATCATGAAGTTTTCCAAGATAAAATTAGCTATCTTTTATATTATGTGAGCATATTATAATTAAATCAATTTGTTAGTTAATATATCTATGCATCGATTGTTTGTACCTCCTTTATTAGTCAATTATGAATTTCATTGGTAGTTGTGTGGATCACCATAAACATACCAAAATGTACCTAACCTATGGACTCTAATGTGATCCCTCCCTACATGCTATGTCATTAAATCTTACTACACATCCTTATTTTAGCTCTTCTATTATATCACATGCCCCTAATATTTAACTTGTCATCATTTACACCATAAATAAACTAAGAACCATGAGTGAGAGTAAAAATCATACAAAGAAGGTTATGTTGAAAATAAAAAATGTAATCTAAACCTCCAAGGAGCCCTAATTTAGGGTTTTAGGTTTATGTTTTAGGGTTTAGGTCCAAGGATTAACCTGTGTAAATTAGTTTTTAGGAATCTATGTAAATTTTGTAACCTACGCTTTCTAGGGTTTTGATTTCTAAGTTAAATGTGTCTAATTTAGGTTTAGTTTTTATGGTTTTCGATTTACAATTTAACGTTATTTGTTTCATTGATGCTTTTGGTTTTTTAAATGCAATTAAAAAACTATAAAATATTGAACTAAATAAAACTAAACAAATGAAAACTAAATACTAAATACAAAACAAACAAAAAAAATATAAAGAAAAAAAAGGCAGAATTCAACCAACCTGGAGGTCACTGAGGTCGGTCGTGTCAACGGGCGGAGGTGGCAGTGAATTTTTTTTTCAATCAGGCCCTTTGAAATGAGTCTGGGATCTAGTCTCCTCTTCTCTGGTGCAAACAAAAATGTGAGTTAAAATGAAACACAATCGCTAATTTTAAAAAAAAGCTTTGTGAAACGTGTACGCATTTTTGGTTCACATACCTAAAGTTGAACACATATGTGTTTGGATTTAGGCTTGGGTACCTGATCTATAATGCATATACATGTTTTTTGAAAACGCGTATGCATTTCATGTGATTTTTTTTGTTTTGCCAAAAAATTTCCCTCTTCGTGTACCCAACTTCTTGCTTTTATCCAAAGCATTTAGGACAAATTGTAGCAAACTATTATTTAAAAAATGATCTTGGAAATCGCCAAAATACCTAAGACTTGTAAGGAATAATTTATACACATTTGTGAACATATTCCCAATACCACATAGACACATCTATCTACACAGAGGAATGCAAAGAATCCCAATAGTCCTTCATCAAAACTTTGTACTACTAGAGCACAAACTAGAACACTGTTACTTGTAACTTTTGCTGTAGAAGGTGGGATGACTCAAGAAATCATGGATATAAAACCTTCACTAATCAACAATATTATCTTCTAAACTTCAAGAAAAAGGCTTTCACAATAGAGGGATGCAAACCAAACTATCACAACTTTGTCATAAGGTATGCACTGTAAATGCCTTATTCAATCTTCTACAACTTATCTCAATGTGAAGTACACCAAACATGAATTATTTCAATGTAGAAAAAATGCATACATGATTAAACAAGTATACCTACTTTTTAAACATACTTGTAAATTAGACTAATATCATTTGCACTTTCCTTATCTCCGAAGTATATACAACCTTCAACATTCATATTTGGCATCAATGAAAACAAATATTGAGTTGACATTAATGAAAACACTTGTTGCCAAAAATATCCCCCTTTGTCATTGATGGCAACACACATATGCATGTCTCCCCCTCTAACATCAAGGGTGAATCACATTATAGATTTTATTTACAATATCTCAAAACTATATGAGCTCCCCCTGACTATATATACTCCTCCTGAGATGGAGATGCCTCAAAATTGATGTTATGTACATAAAAAATCCAAAAAGATATTGTAATGCTCCAAAAATATATATACAGATAAAAAAAATTATTAACTATACCTTTCTACCTTGATACTCTTGGTGGAAACAGGCCATTTCAAACAAAACTTGTATAAAGCATTAGCTTCATCCATAACCTTTTCAAACATTTCCAAATTTTCTTATAGTTTGTTGTGTGCACTAGCACACCAGTTTGATACTTCAACCATTATTTTATCATTTTCTTTTCTCAAAGCATCTTTCTTTGCATTTGGTTGAATACCTGAAGAATGATCCTTAAAGGAATTTAGTAAAAACTTTAGTTTCTACTTTGGAGGAAAAGAGGAATCTATGTTTACCTCTTGTAAACCTTCTTGAATTAGTTTGATTTTGGATCTTCTTTTTGAAATTTTCATCTAGGCTAAACAAATCTATTCTCCTTTTGGTGAGGAGCTCCTTTGCTTGTCTCTAGAAAATCTTTTATTTCTCTTCCTGGGAGTCTAAGATCCGAGACGTATCAATTGCTTCTTGTTTCATTTCCTCACCAATCTTGATAGCTTCTTCTCTTCTCTATATTGGAGCCTCAATAAGGATATCCAGAGCTTTGTTAACAATGTCATCAAAGGGAATGTTTCACATGAGCATATATTCAATGATATCTTTCTCAATTGTTTTCTTGTCTTCTGAGGAGACTTTTGGATGAAGCTCTATTCTGCTATCTAGTAGACTATCTTCGATCATTCCATTCAAGATGGCCCCAAAATCAAGAGGACTATGTGTAATCGGAGGGGTTTTCTCAACACTCCATTCTGCAACCTTCTTCCCCTTCTTCTTTTGAAAAGTAATATCTTCTTCCTCAATCTCTTCAATATTGTCTAGCTCTTCGTCATTTTCCTTCCCTCTTTTTTCCTTTCGTTTAGGCTTGGCATATGTAGCTTTGGTGACTTTTTTCTCCAGAAAGATTACAATTGTTGCTTTCCTTTTACTGTCAGATGTTTGTGTAGACTCAAAGGGCTATGGAGGATATGGAACAACATTAGAGGATTTGATAAATCTTCTTAGACCTTAACTAACTTCTTCA